>QANY01008720.1:2042476-2226836 GCA_003255025.1 Datisca glomerata | reverse complement strand
ATTTTAATATGAAATTTAATAGAAATATATTTTTCTTATAATTATTTTTTTAAATTATTATTGAATAATTTATATAAATATCTGAAAATTTCATATTCATTAATGAGACTATGATCTTGTATTAGTACGAGAGTATTAAGATTACAGATAATGAATAAAATTATAAGCAACATATTAAAGTATAAATTTTTTTAATAAATGATTGCTAGTAGAGTTCACTAAACATTATGAATACAAGTGATCAAATCTGGATAATTGATATGGATAGACATCTTAGTGAAGATACTTTATATAATAAGATTATATATAATAGAACCGATGTGAATTAATATTTTCATTAACGTACTGTTTATCATAAATATTTAATACACATCAATATGATGATCATATGTAGATCAGTCTGAATCCTGAGTAGTCATGAACTCATATACATGTCTACTAGATCTTTTGATTCACTCGTTAAAGTTTGTTTGTAAAACAGACTAGTGACTTTTATTTTGGAGATTCAGTTTTTGGATGGCTGAGAATATGATCTTACAAGATTTGGAATCTAAGATATCCAAACAGATCGTGTATTGGTTCCCTTAAGTGTTAATTCTGAAACTGAATGGTAATTGAGCTCAAATTTATAATATAAATTAGCCATTCACTAGTGAATTAATGGTACTTAAAGATCAAGAAGTAATTAGAAGGGTAAAACATTAATTTTGACCAGTTTTAATTTATGAACCAATAATTGGAGGACATAACTACACGAAATGATTATATCAATGGACTACACGAGAATACTCTGTAAATATATTCTATAATCTCTAAGAGTGAAATTTCATATTTATAATGGAGTAATAATGAAATTAATAAATAAGATTATTTAATTAAAGAGTTTAATTAATAATCTGGTTTATTAGAGCTTAAGATTATAAGTCATAGTCCACAAGTCACCTCTGTACTACGCAGTGTAGGGTCTGAATATTTTAGGACATTAGAAAGGACTAACTTGCAAAAAAAAATTTATTCTGGGGCAAATATATAATTATGTGTAATTAATTAGTTAATTGAATTATTTATATATATAAATTTTAGAAATTATATATATATATCGATTATTTTTTTCAATTATCGATAAGTGAGACATGATATCTAATTTATGAAATTAGATAATTATAAATTATTATTAGATAATAATTTGAATCAACAAAATCTATTATTTATGAAATAACAGATAAGTTAGTTGATTGAGATAATCATATATGTTAAATTTGAATGAACTGATATCTAGATATTTATCTGATTAAAATAAATATTTAATTCACAGTAATTACCACGAGTCAATCACTCATTGAGAATCAGAGATTGATATGGACTATTGTAGTGCCACACGGCACTACAGTAGTGGAGGTGCAACACTATAGTGCCACACGACACCACAGTGGTGCCGTGAGGCTCTGTGCTACCTCATGGCACAATGCAGTGCCGTGTGGTATTGCAGTTATGCACAGTTGTAATGGATCCCACTACAATGTTAATTTTACAATTAAATATTATTTCAATTTATCCCTAAAAATCTGATATGCCATTATCTAGAAAATATACATATATTATTCTAATGACCTCAGTTGATAAATCAGTTAATCAATTCATTAAATTGAATTGAGAACATAGTTGCTGTCAGTGTGTTTTCTCTTTATGCTTAAAAGTTAATTAAGAACTCTGAAAGAATTATCATTGTATTCTTTTAGAGTGTTGTCTCGCTAAAATTAATCATTCTTAGTAAATCTCTAGATCTTATGTGTTGAGTACATTTAGAGATAGAAAAAGTGTTTTTGAATTATTCTACGTGCCTACACACATCCTAGTGGGTTTGGGGATTGTCTTGGAAGATTTTGGTATGAATCACGAAGTGCGTTGTTCATGGGAACATATGATTATTGATTTGAGAGGATGCTTGATATAGGCTATAAGAGGTATATGATTCATGTCCGTGTATGTCTTCGATTTAATATATAAATATATAATGGACCCTGATTGAAAAGAGTTTTCAATGAAAGTTTTTTTAAAACCGTCGCGTCGCACTTGTTTTCTTTTATAAAAAAAGATTCATTTTTCATTAAAAATTTTAACACGCTTCCACCGCGCTTGCACCGCGCTTGCACCGCATTTTCAATATTTGGTATCGGATCGATCATTATATATTTGTATATTCAATACTGTGTGGGTGTTCTTGCATTGTTCATAATATATTTTGATATATGTGAATGAATGGATGTTTTTTTTAATATATGGTTAAATAATGGATCGTTAATTGTATGGTGATTATTGAGTTAAGTTTTGTTCTTTGATTTTCCATAAATCTTGTGTAAGCTATTTTGGGGTGTAGGAATTTTGTAATTTTATTTTGAATATTAAACTATAATTATTCTGATAGCGAGAAGATGAAGAATGCATGAGACGAACGAGGAAGAAAAAAAAGAATTGAAGGGAATTTCGGCACCGGTGCCGGTGCCATCGGTATTCCAGCGGCGGCAACACTGCCGGAAAAATCGGCTCCTGCGTTGAGTTCACTGAAAAAGTGGTACCGGCGGCCAGCGACAGTGATCGGCGGTGGCTGGCGGAGGCCAGCAGTGATGGGCGATGGTATGAGAGTCTTATCATTAGTGGTAAATGTTATCACATTTGGGGAAAATTCGTAGAAACCCTGATACCAACTTACCCTATCACTGTAGAGTTTGATGATAACCCTAACTCTATCTATTATCTTTTTAAATTTTGATATTAATGTAATTTTAAATTTAATTATTAATTATTAACTTAATGTAAATTAAAGATTAATTAATTGATTAGGTTTGACCCAACTTTGACCAAGTCAACAAATTTTTTATTGATTAAGTCAAATTCAATAATTATAAAAGATAATTATAGAGACAATTTTTAATTAAGAAAAATAGTTTTTTCTAATTAAAAAAGTTTTGTCCGAAGCTTCAAGATTATGAAAATAGATATCAGGTGGAGAAGGAGATATTTGGGGAATATGTAATCTTGAAGTCCTCTTTGTAATTTTATTTCTTTATTTCAATGGTTGTAATTTAAAAATACCAAATAGTCACTCGGTCTATCATTATGTTATTTAGGTGTTAAATAAATATTTATTGATATGATTGATAACATGACCATGCATTAGTCGATCACAAGCCATACATGAAATCTCACACAGCTTTTATTTAATCATGTATCTCATCAATAGAAACATGATTTATTAGAATTGTCCTAATATGTTTATATGAATTGTTTTAAGAAATCAATTGCATGTAAACTGCTAGGTTTTAATTAGTTAAAATTTGATAATCACACCACTCTAAAGGCTATAGTAACTTTTAGGATAACCAACTTTAGTAAAAGAGTTTTATTAAAGTTTGATGAATGTAATTAATTAATTAATCTACGTTCACCTAATTATGACTTAGACTTTTTAGAATGTTAAATGAACCTAGACCAATTAGATTGGATTAACTGTTAATTTCACATTCATAGGGTTATTATTTTAACTAGTAATTAATTTGGAATTAATTGATTAGTTAAAATAGAAACATATTATCCTAAAATAGTGAGTGAGAGAAGGTTGACATGTCAATGTAACATATGGTCTCATTTATTAGTACAACACCGTGAAATACAGTGACGGGCTCGAGATGACTTTGTTTTCATCTCCCTAAGGAAGGCTTCAAACTGTATCAATACCAATGTTAGACTTCTTAAGAAGATAGGACTAAGTGATGTAATTAGTTTTGACCGACCCTAAGGTGACATATTCTAAATTAAGTCATGGAATCTGAAATAATGGGTTACACTCATAAAATCACAATTAAGCTTTTTTGTGGATAATTGTGACTTGACCGAATAAGCGATACATTATTGTTAAAAGAGAAAATATGAGATATTTTAAGTTTTAATTAATAAGGATGAGAATGTCTCATAAATAGTCTAAGATTAATCTAATCGACCCTAAAGCGGCACATTAATTGTTAGGTGGTTTTATCATGGATTAGTAAAAGATATATTTTTGTGTTGAATATGTTGCATTCATGCATCACGTTTACTTTCTGAATTTTGGATATTTATTTAAATTATATTGAATTATGTATGTTTTATTTTTCAGTTATTATTATGTCTACCATGGGCAACCCTATTACTACTTTATTTGCATTTGAGAAACTGAACGGTGATAGTTTCATAAGATGGAAATTAAATTTAAACTTGATGCTAATTTGTGAGAACCACAAATTTGCTCTTATTGAGAAATATCCTAAGGAACCCGCTGCCAATTCCCCTAAGAATGTTAGAGACAAGTTTGATGCTTGGATTCAATCCAATAACAAAGTGAAGTGCTAGATGCCTGTAAACATGAATGATGTTCTGAGAACCAAGCATAAGAGTATGGAGACTGCCTATGAGATTATGGAATCTCTACAAGCGATGTTTGGGCATCAGTTTGATCAAAATCGTTATAAGGCGGAGTTATATGATGACCAAGATGAAGAAAGGTACTTCTGTGTGTGAACAAGTTTTGGACATGATCAACATAATGCATGAGGAAGAAGTGCATGGGGCGACCACTGATGAACGAGCTCAAGTTAGCATTATACTTGAATCGTTCACATCTGCGTTTTCTGCGTTCACCACCAGCTATGTTATGAACAAGTTGCAATTCAACATGACATAATTGTTGAATGAACTGCAGACTTTTGAGTCACTAAATAAAAGTATGATCAAAGAGGGCGAGGCAAATGTTACTGAGCAAAAGCCTTTTTCCACTATTGTTAAAAGTAACAAGAGGAAGAAGATTAATGGTAAGGGCAAAGGTAAGAACAAGAAAGGGAAGAAAGCCAAGACATCACCAAAACTAAGAAGAACAAAAATGACAAGCCCAAGGGAAAGTGTTTTCATTGTGGGGTTGAAGTTTATTGGAAGAGAAACTGTAACAAGTATCTCTCCGAGTTGAAAAAGAAAGGTAAATATGATTTACTTGTACTTGAAATTTGTTTAGTGGAATATGATTTGTCATCTTAGATACTGGATTCATGAGCCACTAACCATGTATGTTCTTCTTTGTAGATGCTTATTTCGTCAAGGGAGCTGGCTGGTGGTGAGGTCGTTATGAGAGTTCACAGTGGTGCGCTCGTGTCAACTAAAGCATTGAGGACAGTCCGTTTACTTTTTAGAAATAACTATTTAGTTTTGAACAATGTTTTTTATATTCCTGGTTTTTCGAGGAATTTGATTTCTCTATCACTTTTGCATGAACAGTTATTCGAAGTTTCTTTTATTAATAAATGGTTGATTATTTCTAAAAATGGATTCGATATTTATCATGCAAAATAATCGAATGGACTGTATATGCTTAAACTGACTGAGCGCAAGTTAAATAATTCTGATTTATTTAAAGTAGAGAACCTAAACGTAACAAACGACAAAAAGTTTTCCATGATGATGATAACACATATTTTTGGCATCTTAGGTTGGGACATATTAATCTAGATAGGTTAAACATGTTAACAAAGCATGATGCTTTGAGAGAACTAAAAGTTAAAATTCTTTCTGTTTGTGAATCATGTTTAGAGGGTAAAATGACTGAGACCTTTCTCTGGAAATGGCCAAAGAACAAAGGAACCACTTGAGCTAGTACATAGTGATATCATGTAGACTGATTAATGTACAAGTTAGAGATGAGTATGAGTATTTCATCACTTTTATTGACGATTACTCAAGATATGGTTATACTTACGTAATGCAAAGAAAGTCTGAAACTTTTGGAAAGTGTAAAGACTTCAAAGATGAAGATGAAAAGCAATTAGGTAAATCATTAAAAAAATTCTTCGATCAGATCGATGTGGTGAATACTTGGGTTTAGAATTCAATGATTACTTGGTGGAGTATCGAATCATATCCTAACTCACAGCACTTGGAACACCTAACAAAATGGTATTTTAGAAAGAAGAAACCGTACCTTATTGGATATGGTTAGGTTGATGTTAAGCTACTCATCACTACCACTTATATTTTTAGGATATGCATTACACACGGCAACATACATTTCAAATGTAGTGCCTTCTAAGTCTGTAAGCAAGTCACCTTTAGAGTTATGAAATGACTTCAAGCCTAGTTTGCGTCATTTCTGTATATGGGGGTGTCCAAATCACGTTCTTAGATCCAAGATTGAAAAGTTAGACTCAAGGTCTGAAGTATGCATATTCGTTGGTTACGCTCCATAGACTAGAGGTGGGTACTTTTATAGTCACAAGGATCAAAACGTGTTTGTATCGATAAAAGCCACCTTCCTTGAACACGATTATATGAAAAACTACAAACCTCGAAGCAAAGTAGCTCTCGAGGAATTAGCGTCTGATGAGATATGACCACCTTCGTTATCAACTGATAAACAACAAACCACAAAAACCACAGTTCCCGTTAAGGAGACCCTAATGCAATGTCATAGTGGGAGGGTTGTAGGAAAACTTATTCGCTATGAATTGGAGGCACATGACCTAGTGTGTGACTGATAAGGACAATCCATTATCTTATGAAAAAGCTATGGATGATCCTGAAAAGGAGAAATGGCAAGATGCCATGAACCAGAAAATTGAATCGATATATTCCAATTCCGTCTGGGAATTTGTAGATTCACCTGAAGATGTCAGGCCCATTGGATGTAAATGGATCTTTAAGAAGAAAAAATATGCAGACGGGAAAGTAGAGACTTTCAAGGCACGGTTAATGGCTAAAGGCTATACACAAAGGGAATGATTCGATTATGATGCGTCGTTCTCCCCTGTTGCATGCTAAAATCCATTAGCATCATTTTGTCCATTGTCGCTAGTTTAGACTATGAAATATGGTAAATGGACGTCAATAGAGCATTTTTGAATGACTCTCTTGAAGAAAACAACTATATGATGCAATTCATGTAAAAAGAGTAAGATCAGAAAATATACAAGTTGCTTAAATCTATTTATGGATTAAGGCAAACATCTAGATCTTGGAATCTTACATTCGATGAGATTATTAAATCATATGTATTTGAGCAAAATGTTGACAAAACTTGTGTTTATAAATACATGAAAGACAAGATATTGGTTTTCTTAGTTCTTTATGTTGATGATATTTTACGCATTGGGAATGATGTAAAAACTTTGTCAAAGGTAAATAAGTGGTTAGCTGAGAAATTCTAAATAAAAGATTTGGGGGAGGCGAGCTATGTTCTAGGTATCCAAATTCTAAGGGATAAAAAAAATAAGCTCTTGACATTTTCTCAAGCATTTTATATTGGTAAGGTGCTGGAGAGATTCTCTATAAAAAATTTCAAGAAAGGTCAACTACTAACCTGAAATGGAATTATTATCTTCAAGGAGCAATGTCTTAAGACACCTCAGAAGGGAGAGGATATGAGAAAGGTTTCTTATGCTTCAGATGTTGGTAGTCTCATATATGCTATGTTGTGTACCAGATTAGACATTTGTCATGCAGTGGGAATTGTAAGTCATTATTAATCGAATCTAGGTTTGAAATATTGGATTGCAGTAAAGCACATTCTCAAGTATCTTCGGAGAATGATAAAATATATGCTTGTTTGTTCAGGTGGATACTTGAATCATACTGGATATACTAATTAAGAATCAGATAAGGATAGTCGAAAGTCGACGTATGGGTCATACACCGAGGTGATTTAACTGTTACGAAGATAGCTTTAGATCATAATCTAGAACGTTGGATCAGAACCAAACTGACTCATTTGCCAAGACACTTCTTGCGAAGTCGTTTGAGGGTCATGTGTAAAACATGAGGTTGAGAGAGATGCAATATTTTCTTTAGGACAAGTCGGAGATTGATGGGGGTAATGCTCTCAAAGCACGTGTATTGACATTTAAATATGAAATTTAATAAAAATACATTTTTCTTATAATTGTTCTTTTAAATTATTGTTGAATAATTTATATAAATATATGAAAATTCTATATTCAATAATAAGACTATGATCTGATTAGTATGAGAGGATTATGATCATATATAATGAATAAAATTGTCAGCAACATATTAAAGTATAGAATCTTTTTTAATGGTTGCTAGTACGGTTCACTAAGCATTATGATTGCAAGTGATCTAGATCTGAATTATTGATATGGATATACATATTAGTGAATGCACTTTATATAATAAGATTATATATGACAGGACAGATGCGAATATCTTTATTAACGTACCATTTATCATAAAGATTACAGATCAATCTGATCATATATAAATCAGTTTGAATCTTGAGTAGTCATGAACTCATATACATGTCTACTGAATCTTTTGATTCACTCGTTAAGGTTTGTTTGTATAACAGACTTGTGACTTTTATTTTGGAGATCCAGTGATATGGATGGCTGAGAACATGATCTTACAATATTTAGAATCCCAGTTTTTCTAATGGATCGTATATTGATTCTCTAGTGAATTAATACGATTATAAATTAGCCATTCACTAGTGAATTAATGGTACGTAAGGATCAATAGGTAATTAGAAGGGTAAAACGATAATTTTGACCAGTTCTAATTTACAGAACCAATAATAGGAGGACATGACTACATGAAATGGTTATATCAATAGACTACACGAGAATACTCTGTAAATACATTCTATAATCTCTAAGAGTGTAATTTCATATTTATAGTGGAGTAACAATGAAATTAGTAAATAAGACTATTTAATTAAAGAGTTTAATTAATAATTTGGCTTATTAAAGCTTAGGATTATAGGTTCATGGTCCCCAAGTCACCTCTGTATTACGCAGTCTAGAGTGTGGATATTTTAGGACATGAGAAAATGACTAACTTGCAAAATGAATTTTTATTCTGGGGCAAGTATATAATTATGGATAATTATGTGTAATTAATTAATCCAATTATTTATATATATAAATTTCAGTGATTGTATATATATATATATATATATATAATTATCGATTATTTTTTCTAATTATCGATAAGTGAGACATCATATCTAATTTATGAAATTAGATAATTAAAAATTATTATTAGATAAAAATTTGAATCAACTAAATATGTTATTTGTGAGATAATAGATAAATTATTTGATAAAGATAATCATATATGTTAATTTTAAATTAATTGATATCTAGATATTTATGTGATTAAAATAAATATTTAATTCACAGTAATTGTCACGTGTTAATCACATATTAGAAATCAGAAATTGATATGGACTACTATAGTGCGACATGGCACAATAGTAGTGGGGGTGAAACACTATAGTGCCACACGGTACTATAGTGGTACACTGCAGTGCTGGCGGCACTGTAGTTTTGCACAGTTGCAGTGGGTCCCACAGCAAAGACAATTTTACAATTAAATATTATTTCAATTTATTTTTAAAAATTTGATATGTCATTATCTAAAAAATATATAGATATTATTCTAATGGTCTCAGTTGATAAATCAGTTCATCAAATCGAATTGAGAATATAGTTGTTGTTAGAGTATTTTCTCTCTGTGATTAAAAGTTAATCAAGAATTCTAAAAGAATTATCATTGTATTCTTTTAGACTGTTGTCTCACTAAAATTAATCATTCTCAGTATATCTCTAGATCTCATGTGTTGAGTATATCTAGAGACATAAAAAAGTGTCTTTGAATTATTCTATGTGCTCATACACGTCCTAGTGCATTTAAGGATTGGCTTGGATCATCTTGGTATGGATCTCGAAGTCCGTTACTCATGGGAACGAAGGATTATTGATTTGTGACGACGCTTAATATAGATTACAAGAAGCATATGATTCATATCCGTGTATGTCTTCGATATAATATATAAATATATAATGAATCTTGATTGAAAAGAGTTTTCAATAAAAAAAATTTAGAAATCGTTACGTCGCGCTTTTTAATTAAATTTTTAACACGCTTCCACCTTTCTTTCCAGCAGACTTGTCTATCCCTGGTTCTTCCTTAAAAAATCTTGACAGTATGTTCATTTCATACATAATACATAAATGTAGGAAAAGGCCAACATGAGTAGGACACTAGATTGGCATTTACCTTTTGCTATTGCCAGAAGCCAATTCACTAGCAGCAACCAGTTATTAACATTATAGATTAGCCTACTCTTTGTCATGAGATCAAGCCAAACACACCTTGCAAACTCACATTCAACAAATAGGTGACTAACTGTTTCATCTTGACCCACACAGAACACATAGTCTAAACACACATTAGAAGCATTATTCCATTGTGCAATTTTATCTCTATTGGTCAATTTATTTAGGATGGCCAATTAACCAAGAGATAAAACTGCACCTTGAAATATTGGATTTAAACTAGACCAGTTAATGCCAGCTCACTTTACTCTTGGGGGTGGTTAGAGCTCTATATGTATGCCCTGCACTGGACTAACCATTTGGCCCAACAGTCCAAGTCCATAAGTCTTGCCTATGTGGTTGAGGGGAAGGAAGTTCCACACTTTTGATATCTATAAAATCACCATGAATAGTTCTGATGGAAGGCCAAGTTCAGTTACCATTCAAAATGATTTTGCTAACAATTGTGGTTTGGTCCCATCTAGTACCTATGATGAGCCTATGACATAATCTAGAGATCAGAATGCCCAAAGGGTTCCAACTGTCTGTCCAAAGGTTCATAGAATTCCCATCACCAATAAAGACATAATAGAAAGGAAGGAACTTTGTTCTCAGTTTTAGAAGTTTCCTCTAAACCTAGGAGGGGTTTGCTGGGGTGGGAACAAAGAATATTAGGCTTTTCCTGATAAGGTAAGCCTTGCACCAATCCTTCCAAAGATATTTGTTCACAACACATATCCACCCATGCTACTTTTACCCATGTGTGTTTTGTCTCATTCCCATTCCATAGGAAGTTCCTGATAAGGTCTTGGATCTTCTTCACCACCTTTTTGGGCAAAATAAATAACCTGCTCCAAAACTGGAACATGGCTAGTAGCACATATTTGATCAACTACAATCTACATGCATAAGAAAGGTATTTAGAGTCTCATGATTTGATTCTGGCTATCATATTATTCCCTAAAGCCTCAGAGTCATGCTTGGTTAGCTTAGTGGTAATCAAAGGAACACCTAAGTATCTGACTAATAGGAGCCCTTCATTGAAGCCTAGGATTGAGAGAATATCCTGGGTTGATTTAGGATCACACCTAACTTTTCTGGAGATTTGGTTCTAAGTCAGAAAAGCTTTAGAACAGATCCACACATTCGTTAATAACCCCCACACTACTTTTATCCCCTTTACAGAGAACTAGTAGGTCACTAGCAGAGCAAAAATCCATTAGATCCATCTTTTTACATCTCTAATGGTACTGAAAGTCAGAATTTGAAGCTGCAAACCTCATGACAAATATATTGGGGATATTGGATCTCCTTGTCTTATACCTTTAGACCCCTGAAATAGCCAGCCAGCTCACCATTAATGTTAATTGAGTATGAGGGAGATGAAACACATTCCATGACCTAGGAGATGCATCTGTCAGGGAATTGGAGACATTATATACACATTTATTAGACTCATGTATTTCAAAGTTATCAAATTTCTCACGCCATTATTTAAGAGATTGTTTTAGTCCATATGAAAGCAACTATCTTGCACACTTTATGCTAACTGCTACTCTCTTATTGTCACTTGCTACAGGTAAAGAATCCACGTATTCATTTCTTATATTTAATATATAGAGATACGGATGAATAAGGAGGCCAATATTAACACTTAAATTTTTATTCCTAGCATTATAACACATATAAAAACTGATTAGCATGACCAACTTTATATACTTCTTCATGTTTTTAGACCGTCAAGTCATGAATTTCTAGATTGCATACGTCACTTTATTGCTGCTAACGGGACATACTTAAGATCAAAGTAAAAGGGAACAACGTTTGTAGCAACATAAAAAAATTGGAAGAACCAAATATATCCAATTACATTTCAGATTGCTGATTCAGAGAATGACGCACCATGAGAATGGTTTTTTTATAAACTACGCGGTATAAATAGTTACCCGAATGACTTGGTATAATCTCGGACATCCATGTCTTCCTATGTAAATGACACGACGCTTGTATGTACTGTATGAGTTTGAATAGAAAGTCAACTTCTAAAAATAATGATGGTCATGCATTATTTTTCAAAGTAGTTAAGGCATATCATGTAATAGAATTTTTTCATTTGATGGCTGACATTATCGTATAAGTCTGATAATTGTAGGGTACTTGATTGAGGTGGGAGTTGAAAGATGGACTCGTTCACATTTTTATGGTAGATGATACAACATAATGACCACCAACATTATGAAGTATTTAAATAATATATGAAAAGATGCTAGAAAGCTCAGTATAATAAGCCTAATAGAACACATACGAGACTTCTTCCAATGGTGGTATTTTGAATATCGGATGACTACTTGTGAAGTCAATACACAAATGACAAAATGGTATTAAGTAGACTCTTAACTAAAGCATGATGCATCTAGAAAGACTTACAATGTTTGTTTCAGATATCTATGAGTGTTATACAAGTGATAGGGGTAGGGAAGCGGTTGTCAACTCACATAAAAAACTTTTATGTGTCGTGAATTTGGTCTTGATGACATATCATGTAATTCCCCGATCCTCGAGGATTAAGCATGCATATAATTTCACAAATCAAAGTCCTGATTCAATTGAAAAACCTAATTTGAGGAAATTCCCAATTGAAAACTCCAAATTTTGTCTTAATAGAAAAACTTTTATCATTAAATAACAGAAGTAAATAGTCACAAACCTTACTTAATAAACCGTAATAAATGTGATATAAAACTTTGTAATAATGTCAACATGAGAAATCCATGAAACATGAGAATCTAACACATGATCGTAGAATTTAAAACGTGGTAAATCATAAATTATTAAAACAACTGTAATTTAACGAAAATTCATTTCTAATGTCTTATAATTGTTCATAAACTGAAAATTTCTAGAACCTTGCTAGAAATTAATAAAATATCTAAGCTGATTAAAGAAAGAAAAGAGAAAGGAAAATAGAAAATAAAAGAAAGAAGAAAGACGAATAATGCTTCAAGAATTAAGACGCTGAAGAAGGTGAAATTGAACGAAGGAGAAGCAGACAAATGGGGGTTTTGTTAGGGAAGAGAAACTGCCAGAGAGAGAGAGGGAGCAACGGTTACTTAGGGAGGGCTACGTGAAAGATAAAATGAGAGAGTTGAGAATAAATATATAATTAGGTTAGAGTTGGTTTGGTGTATGAGTGTGCATAGGTGTGAGTGGGATTAAAATTTACTAAATTACGCCTTTAAGTTCTTGTGGCATTACATTCTCCCATCCTTAAGAACTTTTATCCTCGAAAGGAATATACCTTATTGAAACAACTCTGGGTACTTGACACATATCTCCGCTTCTCGTTCCCATGTTGCTTTATCGATCCGATGATTTCTCTAGAGAACCTTGACTAACTGAATCGTTCTGTTACGAAGACTCTGATTCCCGCCTGTAGAATTTTAACTGATTTCTCTTCATAAGTGAGGTCATCATGAACTTGCATAGGTTCAAAATCAATGACATGTGTTGGATCCGGTACGCACTTATGAAGAATTGAGACGTGAAACCCATTATGAATTCCTAAATGAGCTGGTGGTAAAGAAAAATGGTAGGCCAAATGACCAATAGGATCCAATATCTCAAAAGGACCAACAAATCTGGGACTCAACTTCCCCTTATGACCAAAACGTGTAGCATCTTTCATTGGCGCAACCTTGAGAAACACGTGATCACCCACTTCAAATTCGAGGTCATTCCTTCTAACATCTGCGTAACTTTTTTCCCTACTTTGAGCAGTCTTCATTCTATTTCTGATTTTCTGAATAGCTTCATTCGTAGACTGAACCAAGTTTGGGCCCAAAAGTTTTTGTTCGCCAACTTCATCCCAGTGAACTCGCAACCGGTATATTTTCCCATAAAGTGCCTCAAACAGAGCCATACCCATCGTTGCTTGTAACTGTTATTGTATGTAAACTCCACGAGTGCCAACTACGCGTCCCAGCTACCAGAGAAGTCTAACACACAAGCTCAAAGAATATCCTCTAACGTTTGGCTCGTACACTCAGATTGCCCATCAGATTACAGATGGAAAGCTTGTAGTAAAATTCATCTGAGTACCAAAAGCTTTCTGTAGACTCCACAAAATATTTGACGTGAACCGCAGATCCCGATCTAATACTAGACATTGGAACCCCATGGAGTCGAACAATCTCTCGGATATACAACTAAGCCCAAATCGTCAACTGAAAATGTAGTCTTGCCAGGAAAAAAATGAGAAAACTTGGTATGACGATCCACCACAACCCAAATGGAGTTATAACCTTTTACCGTCCTCGGTGGCCCTGAAACGGAATCAATAATCACATGCTCTCAATTCCATTCAGGAATACTTAATGGTTGCAAGATCCCAGATGGTCGTTGTCTCTGAGCCTTGATCTGCTGACACACCAAACATTTACTAACAAACTCAGTGATATCATGCTTCATACCATTCCACTAATAATATAACTTTAAATCATGATACATCTTAGTACTGCCAGGGTGCACTGTGTTTGGTGAACTATGCGCCTCTAAGAGTAATTCCTACCTAATGACTTCATCTTTCGGGATACAAAAGTCTCCGATGAAAATGAATCATTACCAACATCAAACCCTTATCTTTTGTCCAAACCCACTTCACTAGAATCAGAAGCAAGCCAAAGTATGAGTTCTATGCATCGATAATACGTTGTTGCAATGACGGTTGAACTGTGAAATGAGCTAGTTGTGCTGTATTGTCTTTAAACAAGACCTGAATCATGACACGTCCAAAATCCTCTAGGATATGCTTTTGAGTCAAAATAAGAGCTGTTGAATGAGCTGATTTTTTACTTAAGGTATCAACCACTACATTTTCCTTTCTTGGGTGATAGATGACCTCGCAGTCATAATCCTTCCCCAGTTCTAACTAACAATGTTGCCTCATGTTAAGCTCTTTCTGAGTGAAAAAAATACTTGAAACTCTTATGATTTGTGTAAATCTAGCACTTACAACCATACAAGTAATATCTCCAAATCTTAAGGGCAAATACAACTGCATCCAACTCCAAATCATGCATAGGATAGTTCTATTCATAAGGCTTGAGTTGACGAGAAGCATTGGCTATGACATTTCCTTGTTGCAACAAAACACAACCCAAAACCTCTCTTGGAAGCATCAATGTAAATCACAAAGTCGCTTTTAACATCCAAAATAGTCAATACTGGTGCTGGCGCTAATTTTTGTTTAAGGCTCTGAAAACATTTTTCTCAATCAGCCGTCCAAGTAAAGGTCACATTCTTCCTAGTCACCTGAGTAAGTGGAACAACAATCTTTGCTAAACCCTCAACAAACCTCCTGTATTATCCAGATAGACATAGGAAACTATGAACTTCCCCAACATTTGTTGGTTGAGGTCAGTTAACCACTGCTTTAATCTTAGATGGGTCAATGAAGATTCCATCTTGAGATACCAAATGCCCAAGGAATGATATTTGTTGAAGACAAACTCACACTTCTGGAATTTGGCATATAACTTGTGTGTCCTTAATGCTTGCAAAACAATTTTGAGGTGATCCATATGCTTAGCCTCCGACCTAGAGTACACTAGAATCATCAATGAAGACAATCATAAAGGAATTCAAGTACTATTTGAACACATTGTTAATCAAATCTATAAAGTCAGAGCATTAGTTAATCCAAACGACCCCATTACAAAAGCATAATGGCCGTAACGAGTATGCAATGCTGTCTTAAGAATATCCTCATCTCGAATCCTGAGTTGATGGTAACCTGATCTCAAATCAATCTTAGAGAATATTGATTCTCCCTGAAGTTGATCAAACAAATCCTCAATGCATGGTAACAGATACTTATTCTTGATAGTGACTCTGTTCAACTCTTTGTAGTCAATGTATAACCTCATTGATCAATCTTTTTTTAACCAAATAATACTGGAGCACCCCAAGGTGAACACTGGGTTTAATGAAACCCTTATCCAGTAATTTTTGAAGTCGATCCTTAAGTTCTTTCAACTCAGTAGGAACCATACGATATATAGATTTGGATATAGGGGCAGTGGCTGGTACTAACTCCATACGAAATTATGTCTCCCGAGGAGGAGGAAGTCCTGACAATTCATCGGGAAAGACATAAAAAAAATTCACGAATGACTGAAATTGATCCAATATCCACATGTGGTTTAGAAGTGTCCAAAGCATAAGCTAAATAGCCCCAATTACCACGATCAAGGAGACGATGTGCCCGTAAAGCAGATATGACTTTTGGCGTCGGTCATTGCTGAGATCCCCTAAATTTAAAGCTAGGTCCACCAGGAGGTAGGAAATAAACTTCCTTTCAATAGTATTCTATGTTGGCATAATTAGCAGTCTACCAGTCCATCCTTAGGATTATGTCAAAATCATGCATCCCTAGGACTATAAGCCTAGAATTCATAATATGATATGCTATCATCACTAAACAACACTCAGTCGCCTTATTAGCTAGGAGAGAAGCTCAAGAAGGCGTAGAAACACATAACTCAAAACCCAATAGCACAACAGACAATGATGCATGGATAAAAAATGAAGTGGATATAAAAGAGTGCGTAGATCCGGAATCAATTAATGCAAAAGTTGAATGTCGTAGTACAAGTAGTGTACCTATTACAACTGATTGCTCAGCTTCCTAACGAGTAAGCGCAAAAATCTTCCCTTTAGCTCTATCCCTAATGGTGTTGCTATTATGTCCTTGAGTCAGTAAAGGGCATTGTCTAAGAAAATGTCGAATCTTTCTACATTAAAAGTAAGTGTTGCTCTCTTTAAAGCACTGGCCACAGTGGTGCTTGCTACATGTAGCGCATAAGATATTTGATGTTGTTGCCTGTCTTTTTGCATTGTGAGGTCCTGGTTGAGAATTCTGAGGTTTCCTCTTTATATGAAACGACTGCTCTGACAGTGGTAGTGTACATAGTGGAAGATTATGTTCCATTAACAATGCTTCTTTAACCACCACTGCGTCGGTGGTGTGCTTATGAAGCGAGATAAAACCTTTAATTTCATAATAGAGTCCCCTCTCAAATGTCTGAGCCTTTTTTATCTCGCTATCAAAATAATGCGTAGTATACCGGGACAATTCCTCGAACTTTCTTTCATACTCAGCTACAGTCATATTTCCTTACATCAGCCTGAGGAATTCAGCCTCTTTATTTGTTTTGACTGTGATCAAAAAATATTTCTCAAAGAAGAGTTCCTAGAAACGGTCCCATGTCACTGGATTATGCTTAAGGTCATGAGCTCCGACCATTTCCTAACTTCCTGAGTCAGCATGAGGGTTGCACATCCGACCTTTTGAACGTTAGAACATAACAAATACTAAAACATCTACTCCAGGCGGGTGATCCAGGCATCAACTATCAGTGGGTCGGATGAGTGGCGATAAAATTCAGGCGGGTTCAGCTGTTGTGCCAAGAAAGCTGTCGCCTACTGCCTCAAAAGCTCCAGGAAATCATGGATCATCTCCACCATGGTTGCTGGGGAGTTCAGAGTAGTAGGATTGACGAGTGGTGCATGATTGTTGTTGTTCCTAGGAGGAGCCATCGCACTGCTACCCACATAACCCAAGACTTACTAAAGCGTCTAATCTTATCACGTGAAAATTACATAAACTTATCATACATATCATAATGATACTAAAACATACCATACTAAATTAGAATTAAAACACTTATAACATGCGTACCTGACTTATAATGTGAGGGAGGAGTAAAGTGAGCGACTTGCCATATTTTTCACTAAGGAAAGTCTTGAGAATCTAAAACCTTTGCTTTCACACCAAACTATAATGCCTCGCTCCCTAAGGGTTAAGCATGCATGTAATTTCACAAATGAAAGTCCTAATTCATTTGAAACCCTAATTTGAGAAAATTCCCAACATGAAAACTCCAAATTTTGTCTTAATAGAAAAACCTTTATCATTAAATAGCGGAAGCATTAAATAGTCACAAAACCTTATTTAATAAATTGTAATAAATGTCATATAAAACTTTGTAATAATGTCAACATGAGAAATCCATGAAACATGAGAATCCAACCCCTGATCGTAGAATTTAAAAATGGTAAATCATAAATTACTAAACACAACTGTAACTTAACGAAAATCCATTTCTAATGTCTTATAATTGTTCATAAACTGAAAAATTTATAGAACTTTGCTACTAGATTAGTTGAATATGACAATCTCTTACTCCTACTACTCACCATCACCTGCAACATAATCAGCTGTGAGGAGGAGTGCGTATTTTAAAATACTCAATAAATAAACTCATATACTGATAAGTGTCACATGTCATGAACACAACCAAATGAAACATGTTATTATAATGTAACATATTCACTTGATGACTTATTCATAAATAATTAACGGAAAGTACTTGAACGTGTCTTAGCTGATCTTAATTCATGGTTGACATGCAACTTGAACTTATACTTATACTTGTACTTGCTTGATCATAATTCGACTAGACATATCTCTTAATTAACAACATAACCATAACTGATTCACACTTGAACTTGAAATTACTTGTAACGTGAACATGGACATGAACAGAGTGGGTGTCCTGAATCTGGGGTCCCTTAAGGTTATCTGAACCTTATGGACGCTAACATGAACATGGTGACGCCCGATCGTATAGCTGATAACATGATGTGAACAGTCTGATTAACTGATAACTAAGGGACATGTCTAAGCCTACCTTTTGTTTGCTTATCACTTTACTTGAATTAACTTCATGATTCACATTATTACATATCTGTGAGTAAACATGTAACTTATCCTAAAGACATATATTATAACCAATCTATGTAACTTAAACAACCATAATCCATACATCACGTGATAATTAACTTGATCATAACATCATGATACATAAAATACATAATAAGTACTTGATCACATGTGGGGCATCATAAATAATAAAATCAAGTAATAGTAAATATGAAAAGTTACTTATCATAATGTAGGACTCATATCATCATGTAAGCACACTTACGTGGACTAATATTAATGAAGATTAGTAACTATTGACCTGAAATCTATAGCTCACATATCAATAAGTATTCATATAATAACTATCATTATTTAATTAATTAGAAGAGCGAACGGTGACAAAATGATAAAAAAATAAACTAGGTAATAACTGATCGAGCGGTTCGGATCGGTTAAACTAGGTCTGTCGGTTTGAATCAGTTTGGTTCTACTGAGCTGGATCGGTTTCGGTCTAGTTGGCTTGAACTGGTTCAAACAACCAATCCAAACAAGAATGATTTGGGCTGAACTGGTTCAGGCTTAGGTGATGTTTAAGTCAGGTCGGGTCATAATCAACTAGGTCACAAGACCCAGTTGCAGTCCAAACAAAGACTGAGAAAGGAAGAAATAAAGAAAGATGAAGAGGGAAAAACAATGCTTACCGGTGACAATAACAACGAAGACGAACAACTACAATCTGAAGAAAATGATTAAGGTGCTTCCATTAGAGACAACTAAAGAAAACGGAGCATGGGAGTCAAGAATCAAAGAGAGAAATAGGAGAAAAGATGGAAAGGAGAAGGAGAAAAATCAAAGGGCTTACCGGAATCGATGGACGACGACGTAAGAATGATTTAACATGGAATGACAAACAAGAATGTAAATTACTGGAAATTAGATAACAAAATTTCAGATTAATACCTCAATGAATTAATCAAATATCTAAGTTGATTAGAGAAAGAAAATAGAAAAGAAAACAAGAAGAAAGATGAATAATACTTACAGAATTAAGACGCTGAAGGAGGTGAAATTGAACGAAAGAGAGGATTGGGGAGAGGGGTGCGAAGCTTAAAAGAAAATTGCAAAAAGGAAACTAAATGTTTGGTTTTATAAAAAAAAGAGTGGTTTTGCTAAGTATATAGTCACAATATAAGGTAATTAAAATTATGCCAGTTTTGTGAGACGAGCCATTTTTTTTTTGTTATTATACTTCTGTGACATACAAAATGTCTGTCTTGTCACATCAAATAAAATTGAAAATTTTTATCTCGTCCCATATTGTTCGGGTGGTTTTGCGAAACTAGGTGATTTTTGTAGAATAGCTACATACCACCGGGAAATGGAGCAGAGAGCCTTAGCGTTGGTAGAGCCATTATAACTCTAAAAAGGCCTGACACGCGTCATGAAAGCATGCAAGAGGGGGCATCTCTGAAAAGAAAAGTTTGCATCCTTTCCATTCTCAAGGTGTGTTGCTCGAGAAGTGAAGGGCATGGAGCTTTATCAAGGCATCATCATTTTATAGATGTATGAGAATATGACACATATAGAGACGTGAGGTGTTATAAGGTTTCGTTTGATAATTAAGATAGTATTGAATGATATTATATTAAATTTATTGGACTATACTGTATTATATTATACTGAATTAAATAGTATTATCAAATGTTTGACACTGTGTTAGTTAAGAAACTATATTACTTATAAAATGTTTGATATATCATAGTACTGGATTGTAAAATTATTTTTCACAGTTTAATTCATGTAAGTCTATTAAGAACTTATTAAAACAAGTTATTTTATATTTTCAATTACAAAATAAATTATCTCATTCATACTATCAAAAATAAAATAGTAAATTTAAACACATCCGATTAATAATAACAACAAAGTCTTTATTAAACTACATCATCAAGTATATCCAATAACGCCTCTTCCTCTATTTTGGTTCAATGTGTAATGATTCTTCATATAGTCTGCTCATTATTTTCATTTTTATCCCCATCCATCCTAATAAAATATATTTCAATCAATAATAAGGAAAAATACCTCAAATATTTCATTTAAAATGTAAAAATAGGACAACTTAAATCAAAAGAGAAATTAAATAGGTAAATAGTATTAGCTTTCCTAGTAAGCACACTATACTAGAAAATCAACAATCAACACTAATTGATTGATTGAAATGCAACTTATTTATAATGATATCGAGTTTGTGTTTCAAGTCCATACAATTAAAACCTTGGTCATGCACTAGAAATACATAATAAGAAGTACATGAAGGAGATAGAAAATAGAGTGCAAGTCTTGAAAGTAATTCTTAGGCACTTAAGTCCTAGGCTGTCAAGCATCCAAACTTGGTCCAAAATAAAGCATGAACTTGAGAATAATTGCAAGGAATCTAAGTCCCCATATTTGGTCTGTCAAGCTCCACCCATGACTTGAAACAAGGCCGCGTCGGTCTGCCAAATTCTTACACACTGCCAAAAAGTGCCAAGTCCCCACACTTATGTGTGTAAATCTCAACCTCTGACCTTAAAACAGGGCGACGTCGATCTGCCACAGTTCTGTACTTGGCTTAAAGGAGCTAAGTCCCCACGTTAGGTCTGTGAAGCTCCTCCTTTAACTAAAACGCGACCACGCCGGTCTGTCATAGTTTTACACTTAACCTGAAAGTGCCAAGTCCCCACACTTCTGTGTGTCAAACTCTACCTTTGACCTGAAAATGGGGCCGCATCGGCATGCCACAGTTCTGCACTTGGCCTGAAGGTGCTAACTTCTCACGTTTGGTCTATCAAGCTCTTCCCTTGACCTGAAACAGGACCATGTCGGTCTATCATAGTTTTACACTTGGCTCGAAAGTGCCAAGTCCTTACATTTTCATGCGTCAAACTCAACCTTTGAACCGAAAAGGGAGCCATATCTTTTTTTTGTATTTTTAGGTTCATCATCCAATTACCTGGTTAGACGTGGCAACACCTCTGACAATAGATTTACAGCATCTATAAATATACCCTTTCATAACGTTAAGGTTACTACCTCAATGTCGACATAATCCCTATGCACCTAAACCTCTTTTGGTGTGGTCTTTATGTAAATTTGGCTATCCTTTATTGTGACAATATATCCATGTTAACAAAATATCTAAGATTTCAAGATATTCGACTTGTAATTCTGACCATTTTAATATTTGAGGATATTGCTCACCGATTTTTGCTTTCAATTACGTTCATGTGTTAGTGACACTGAACGAGAACATGTCTGTTCTCCATGCTGATAGGCTCGATTTTTCTTCCAATTCATGATTACTGCGTGTTTTATCGATCATATTGCCTTGGCATACGTCACGCTACTTCATGGAGCACATTTAGGCCTTGTTTGGCTTCTAGTAGTGGACAATATTAAAAACTAGATAATACTATTCTAGTATTATCCTGCGTTTGACTTGACAGTCTGTCCGGACTAGTTAATATGGTGAGACTAAATAGTATTGCTATCACCGTATTACAAATATGATCTTCATCACTGGGACTCGGCGAGACTAAGAGACGGAAAAATATTTCAAATATACCTGTTAATAAAATTAAAAGAATATTTTACGTATGAAATTTTAATTATAAAATATTCACATCTTATTTAATAATTGAATGTATCTATTAATATTATTTTATATATACCTTCCTCCTTATATGTTTTTCATTACAAGTAATGGTGACCTTGTGTACGTCAAAATAATCCACAGGGATCTGCCATGTGCGGACCAAGTTTAAGCAATTGGTAGTTGGACGCCAAGAACTTATGAGTTTAAGAACTAATCTCAATGTTTGTGCCTCGTTGCAAACCATGTTTAGATGTTTCGGTAGTTGGACCACGTGAATTATGTGCTTGAGAAATGTTGGGTTGACGTCTCCATCACGCAGATAGTATGGGGACATGTCACTTTAAATGAAAACTTAAGGTCATTTCCCTTGAGTGAAAACTAGAAGACTTATAATCTAAAGTGAAAACTTAACGACTTCTTCCTTGGTGAAAACTGAAGAACCTGGGTATTAAGTGAAAACTTAAGGACTTTCTCCTTGGTGAAAAACCAAAGGAATTTTGCATTGAAAAAACTAAAAGACTTTTGCCTTGAGGTACAATTTTAGGACTTTTATTTTGAGATGATGCTAGGCACGAGAGGGAGGTAAATGATCACCGTTTGTATATAAGCATGAACACTTAAGTTTATCACTTCCTTGAAAAGGTAAACCACTTATTGTGCAGAAGTACAAAAATTATAAAGTCTACTTAGTCCATCTCGACTAAAGTGAATTTCAACGGTGTGAATCAAGGAACGATATGAAATTTGTTGCCCTCATTGTGCATTCTATGTTCAACCTATATCAAAGTTTGTACCCCTAACTCATTTTTGGATGTTAAAAAACAAACCCTAGAAAATGCTCTATAATCTTTCCTCAAGTATCCTCAACATTAAACCAGCGTCAACTCCTCTTATGTTAGTTGAACCATGTATATATAATAGCCAAAGATCAGAAGTCAGCGGAAATGAGGTTGGTTGGCAAATCCCATTTCCACATCAAAGTCTGTAAGAGCTTAACCTTGATAAATGTCTGAGGTTGGTATGAAATATTGAATTCTCTGTGCTGGATCGTCCACTTTATCAATCTACCTGACATGTTTTGCTTGTGAAGTACTACGTGTAGAGAATGATTTTTTACCGATCAAAATTTTAGCCACAAAGGTGAATTAGTGGCTGAAAGTCATTTTTAGTGAATTTTTTTTTATTTGGTCACCAAAAACTCAACATTTCTCCCGAGAAAAAAATGAGGGTGCACGCCAATTATTTGGTGGGCTTTTACCAATGAATATTTAAATTCATCAGCAAAAGTTTTGTCTTTAACGACCAGATTATAATTTGGTCAGTAAAGGTCTAGCTTTTGCCGACCAAACAAAATGTTCATCGTTAAAGGTCGTAAGAAAATGGCGTCATTTTCTTAGAGGGCTCATTCCCCTCAGCTCTCCTCACCCAGCGCATAGCCCCTTTCCCCTCTCACCCCCTCGCAACAGACGCCCTCGCGACAGACCCCTTCGGTAGAGTTGTTCCTTCTTCTTTGTCGTTTGTCGCTGAGCTCTCTTCTTCTTCTTTTTCAACAATTATTTGTTTAGATTAAAACCCTCAATCCTTTGATGTCACCCATTCTGTGCAGAATTGGTTTAAAATCTCTTGGCCATACATTGATTGTTATTTTAGGTCTTTTATTCCGGTTCCAATTTGATTTAAGATGGGATACAATTTAGTCAGTTTTATATAATTACAGAGTAATCAGTTAGAGAGAAGAGCCCCATTATTATTCTAAAATCATATAATATAGATAAGCATTTTTGGTAGATCCCTTCACATTTTTTTGTCAGACTCTGACTCTTGAGGTGTATTTAGCTTATCATTGTTGGTGAAGATGATAGAGTCAAAGTCGACAGGGCGTCAGTTGATTGAGCTACCCTGATAGGCCATGGTGATGAATGTTTCTCGATATTGTTTCTCATGTTCACCATTACAACTGAGCATTACAAGTTTCAAGTTTGGAAAACGATTTCGTTCCCACAAACGGTGCAAAACTGTAGATGCTGGAAATCTACTTTCAGATGTATTGCCACGCGTCACCAGGTAACTGGAACCTGAGACTAAGACAAAAAATAGTGAACGCAAGACTATCAACTTAACACTAGTGTGGTGCCTAGCCAATTAGACCCCAACGCTCAAGTGAGTAATAATTTTGACAGTGTGGGGCTAAAGAACTAGAGAATGAATACTTGATAAATGAATTATGCACCTTATATTTATATGCAGAAGCCGTGGGCTTTTTACAGTGAGCCAAAAAATCTGATATAATCACTTTTTAAATTATGAGCTGAGGCTTGGGCCCACTCAATTTTAGACCTCTACAATACTATAAACCTAATGTATTCTTATAATTACTGAAACTTTAGAATGCCATTGAACAAACTTGTGTGTCTAAATTCCTTCTACAACACCACTCTTGTTGTTTTTCAAGGGTTTCTATGCCGTTTTTGTAGTTTTTCTCTCGTTTCAGGTGTTGTAGAGATGATAGATTGACTGTCGAAGTTTGAAAGTAGTATTGAGCCATCGCAAAAGTGGTTTCCAACGTGGCTAAACGAGGTTCCTAAATAGTTTCAAACTTGTATCATTTTAAAAAAATAATATTCCTTGGGCAAAAACCACTACTTAAGGCGACTTAAGTTTGGGGCTTTTAGGTAATCTAATTGGCGTGGAGTTAATAAAATCAAGGATTATTTAGTTATACTAAAGGTGAATTTAGGGGCCGTTTGGTTCACGTAATCTTGGATGACCATCGCAATTCAATTGCTGACAATTTAATTGCGTGTAATTCAATTGCTTGCAAAATAAGATTGTCATGTTTGGTTATGTATGATGATCTATGATGTCATGAGTGATAATTAATGATTGTTATGTTTGATATATGTTGAACTTTTGTTATAAATTTATGTAAATAACAAGAAGTCGCTTAAAATATACCCTTTTAGTTATACATTATCTCAAAAAGTAATTTGGCATGCAATTTTAACATTAATTTTTAATTAATATCTAAATAAATTAATAATGCTAGACTAAATTTAAAAAATATTTTTAATCAAATTAATAAAATAAGAGATATAATAAATCAATAATAAAAAATATTTGCATGCCAAATTACTTTAATAAATTTAAATTTAACTAAATTAATTAATTTAATTTTTATTAATATTTTAATTAAAAATAAAAAATAAATTACCAAAATGAATTTTAATTAATATTTAAATAAATTAATAATATTGAACTAAATTTTTAATAAATAAGTGTAATTAAATTAATAAAATAAGAGATATAATAAAAAAATATTTTCATGTGAAATTTGAACAATAATTTTAGTTATTTTTATGAATATTTAAATAAATTAATAATGCTAAATTAAAAATTAATAAAATTAATTTTCATTAAATTAATAAAATGAGAGAAAAAGTGTGAGAAAGAATATTTCAATGAGGGTATAAAAGTAATTTTATTTAATATTAGAATTATTATAACATTATAAATTATGATTACTTTCATTTTATTCTACAATTAAATTATCTCAAAGAATTATAAATTAAGATGGCATGTAAATTAAGATTGCAGTCTTAATTTAAGATTATTTTAAATAAATATGATAATTTAATTATAAAAAGAATATAAAAGAAGATGATCGGAAACAAACAAGGCTTGGACCATCCACTCACTTGTCCATTACCGGTCAAAATTTGGTCATCATACGGTCAGCATTTACATCAGCCTAACTTGATGGGAGTACTTCATGGTGGTGGGATCTAGGATGGATAGAAATGTTTTTGAAAATTAGACTATAAAATTGTTTAATAAGTTAGCACACAACATATAAACAATATAGAAAGATAGAGAATCATGGATGTACGTTACTAAAAAATTTCATTCCTCCATATATATCATTGATGTAAATGAAAAATTTCACGATTTGAAAAATTTATCGTGAATTTCTTACATGATAATGAAAAAATAAAGAGTAAATAGAAAAGAGTAATAAATATCATGATTTAGGTGAAAAATATTTAAAGGAAAGAAAAATCACGTGAAAACTTTGATAGTATTTTCATTATGGAGAAAAGATTTACAAGACTAATGCAAGCTACACGTTGTGCTTGTCCGTTCTGAGAGTCATTTGGAGTTACATTTAATCTCTTTATAAGCCTCAATCAGTTACAAAGAATCTGATGTAACTTATATAATTTTAACTGAAAAGCCCCATTCATACATATTACAGATTAAATGTCATCGTCAGCTGAATGGGTAGAAATTCTTCAATCCGTCATGTCACTGAAAATTTGAGGAAGAGACCAATAAGACAAAAGTACATGACTTGCCAACGTGGTCATCTAAGGAAATCAATCAAGACCATTGGATTGATCAGATGGTTAAGATTAATTTATTTGGTTGTTGATGTTGATAAACTAGATCTCAGTAAAATATTAAGTTGATCCTATTTTCAGTTAGAATTAGATAAGCTACATCAGGTTCTATGTAACTGATTGACGAACTATAAAAAATAATCATGAATTTTTTCCATTACATTTGGTTCTTTCGTTGCGAGTGAGAGAAAACTCAGGAAAATCCTGTCCAAAATGCCCATAGCCAAATCAAACGCTTACCTTGGCGAGCGAAGCAAAAATGGAAATGAAAACGGTAACAAAAATGTTAACGAAAATGGTAACAAAAATAGAAATGGAAACAGAAACCAGAGACCAGTGGGAACGGGAATCAAGAGGATGGAGAAATCTAATCTTGTGACTAGATGAGGAAAACGGCAGGATGAAGATGCTTTGCAGACGGGAGGCTAAAATGAGCAAGAAGATAAATAAATCCAAAGAACCTAGATCTGGGGGCATCTAAGTTGGATCTCGACGATAAATTTAAAAAAAAATGATAAACTCGTTCCTTTCATATTATTTCAACATTATTATTTGCATATGTTTTTATGCCATTACAATTCTAAAAAGATGAGGAAGACGAATAGATATAAAAAAGGTAATAGAAAATTTTAAGAATATGTTAAAAATGATTTGATATATGATAAACAAAAGTTTAATATATCTTACTTGAAACTTATTATGATAAGATTATTTTGAATTTGAATTCTAATTTAAATTTTAAAATCAAATTTTAAAATTGAAATCTAAATCTTATTTTGTATTTTAAATTCTCATTCAAATTTTAAATTTTAAATCAAAGTTTGGATTTTAATTCTGAATTTAAGCTTATCTTAAACTAAAAAAAATAAGAAATTTTTCACGATAGATGAACGGATCATTGAATTTGATCTTTGTATTTTCAAAGTTTTTCTCTTTCGTTTTCTATATGCAAAAGTGCAGGAGAATAAAAGATGTGTAAGCGAAGAAACATAAATCACGACTTGCAAAGTAATTTTGAACTAGAAATGCACAAAGAACGAATGCAGACTGTAAGAGGAAAATAGAAGCCACAAATTGAAAGTTCTAGAAACACAAATCTTGAAAACCAAAACCAAGAATGAAGGGGCAAAAAAGGGAAAGTAGAAAAATGGCGGACGAGGAGCCGCTAACGATAAATAAAAGAATCAAAGTTCAGATTATATCCGTTTGACAATTGCGTAAACAGAGCCCTTGAGCTTGTTGAAAATCTTAAGTTCTTGGGAGTGTCTAAGGATACCGTTCTCAGAAGAAAATCATAGAGCCCCTGAGCTTTGTGAAAAGCTTAAGTCTTTGGGAGTTTGTACAGACATCGTTCTTAGAAGAAAATCATAGAGCCCCTAAGTTTTGTGAAAAGCTTAAGTCGTTGGGAGTGTATACAAATATTGTTCTAAGAAGAAAATCATAGAACTTCTGAACTTTGCGAACGGATGTCAACAGACCCCTTTCTTAAAAAGGAAATCAAAAGTTTCGAGACAGGAATACTCTTGGCTATTGAGTCGAATATTGCTTGAGAAATTCAAAGCAGATACAACTAAAGAAAGCAAAGATAAAATACTCTTTAAAGAAAACTAAGCGGACAATCCTAAAAATAAAGGCACTCAAAACAGTTACTCATAGAGGTTGGGACTTGAACGACAAGCTTACAAAGATAATTAGAACGAAAATTCCCAATCAAGTCCTATCAATACAAAGTTGAAGTTGCTTATAAAATGGGAAAACACTCAAAATAGTACGGTGGAGCATAAAAAAATAGAAAATACAAAAGTGAAAAGGAGAAAGCCGTGAATGGTATTTCATTCTATCAACTTCAAAATTCTAGATCTGAAAAGGACAAAACCAGCAACCAGATAATAGATAAAGCTCTCTTATAAAATGACTTTTCTATTAGAAGTGAAGCTCAGATTTGGCACAACTCTATATGACGACAACAACAACATTGCACAGAAATATATCTCAGAACGGGAATATATTTATCCCATGATGAAATATTGTATATCGATGTTTCACTAACATCGAATACAATATGGACAAATGAATGGGCATAAATTCTTCAATCCACCATGTCACTGAAAATTTAAGGAGGAGATCAATCAGACGAAAGTACACGGCTTGTCAATGTGATAATCCAAAAAAATCAATCAAGACCATTGGATTGATCAAATGATTGAGATTAATTTACTTTGTTGTTGACGTTGATAAGCTAGATCTCAGTGAAATATTACGTTGATCCTATCTTCAGTTAGAATTAGATAAACTACATCAGATTCTATGTAATTGATTGGCGAACTATAAAAAATAATCATGAATTTTTTCCATTACATTTGATGCTTTCATTGAGAGTGAGAGAAAACTTAGGAAAATCCTGTCCAAAACGCCCATAGCCAAATCAAACACTTTTCTCGGTGAGGGAAGGAGAAACGAAAACAAAAATGGAAACGAAAATGGTAACGAAAATGGTAACGAAAATAGAAATGGAAACAGAAACCAGAGACCAGTGGGAACGGGCAGCAAGAGGATGGAGAAATCCAATCTTGTGACCAGATGAGGAAAATGGCAGGACGAAGATGCTTCGCAGACGGGAGACTAAAATGAGCAAGAAGATAAATAAATCCAGAGAACCAAGATCTGGGGGCATCTAAGTTGGATCTCGACAAAAAAATTGAAAAAAATGATAAACTCGTTATTTTCATATTATTTGAACATTATTATTGGCATATGTTTTTACGCCATTACAGTTCTAAAAAATGAGGAAGACAAATAGATCTTAAAAAAAGGTAATAGAAAATTTCAAGAATATGTTAAAAACGATTGATATATGATAAACAAAAGTTTAATATATTTTACCTGAAACTTGTTATGATAAGATTATTTTGAATTTAAAATATAATTTAAATTTTAAAATCAAATTTTAAATTTGAAATTTAAATCATATTTTGAATTTTAAATTCTGATTTAAATTTTAAAAATTTATATTTTAAATCAAAGTCTGGATTTTTATTCTGAACTAAAGCTTATCTCAAACTAAAAAAAATGAAAACATTTTCACGATAGATGAACGAATCATTGAATTTGATCTATGTATTTTCAAAGATTTTCTCTTTCCTTTTCTATATGCAAAAGGCAGGAGAGTGAAGAAAAATAAATGACGACTCGCAAAGTAATTCTGAACCGGAAATGCTCAAAGAACGGATGTAGACCGTAAGCGAAAAATAGAAGCTCCAAATTGAAAGTTTAAAAAATGCAAATCTGGCAAACCAAAACCAAGAATGAAGGGGCATAAAAGGGAAAGCAGAAAAATGACGGACGAGGAGTGGCCAACGATAAATAAAAGAATCAAAGTTCGGATTATATCTGCTTGAGTATTGTGTAAACAGAAACGAAAGGCTCTAAATCAGTTGGGTCTTTATGTAGAAAAATATAAGCCGCTTCCAGAATGGAAGACCTTCCCAATGGCAAGTTGTTTACCAATTTAAAAATACCCACAAAGCAGGAGAGGCTCGCAATATTCGAAATCAGAATGAGGTGCTGCAAACGGAAAGTCCAAGCAGTTACCTTCGAACGAAACTCACAACTTGTAAACGATATTCTGAAAAACACATTGAACTCAAAATTGAGTATTCACTTTTTAATTACTTTGCTTCTTTTAAATATGTTATTTTATTCATTAAAAATGTGAATTTATTGTTTGGCGCGTAATCTCAAAATTTTAAGTGCATATCATCATGACTTAAATGTGTTAGCATAAATTACATCTACGATACTTGGATCGACTAGTATAAATATATTGGTAGCTCAACCAATTAAACATTAGCATGACTTTATCTTATAGTCGAGCATCATGTAAATAATTTATTACGCCATGACTAAACTGATTTGAGTTCTTAAACATTATCAACCCGAAATGTCTTTTTTTAGATCATGCATCCAACTCGAGACACTAAAATAGTGTATTTTACTTGGCCAAGTTAATGCATGATCATTTGCCAGGATGGCCTTTGATGTACAAACCATTACATATCATATAGATTCAGTTATTATATTGTACTAAATGGATAAGATTTAAATGGAAAATCATATATTACTAGAAAATACGGAAATTATCTTCCTAAAGAATTTTACGAAACTCAGTTTGGAGCTCCAGAGTAAAAGTTATGATGATTTTCATGAAAATTGTTTAAGAAATAAGATTATGTAGAATAGTTAAATTCAGAAATTAAACTGTACCAACTGGAAATGAACCACATGATAAATCTTATATTTTTGAAAGATACATAAGTCAACTTCCTGAAATTTTTTATAGAACTCAAATTAGATCTTTCGATCAAAAGTTATGATAGTTTTGTACATGTTATTCAGGAAAGTAAGACTATTCACGTCTTTCAAATTGAATTTTTAAACTATATCTATTTAGGCTTTATTAAATGACAAATTATATATTATTAGAAAGATATGAAAGTCTACTTCTTGAGAAAAATTTCAAAACTCAATTTGGAGCTTCCAAGTAAAAGTTCTGATAATTTTCGTGAATGTTGTTTAGGAAAGAAGATTGTGTTGAATAGTCAAATTTGTTTATTAAACTTCACCAACACAAGAAGAGTTACGTGAAAAATCTTGTCTCTACAAATTTACGAAAGTCAGCTTCTTGAAAATCTTTACGCTGTGAGATTCTGAGCTTCCTGGAGAAAGTTACGGCATATTACGTATAAACTGCTCAAAAGCAAATCTGACCAGAATTACAAGACATAAAATATATGGGTTTTGAAACAGTAAAGCTCATCACAACAAATCGTAAGTATGATTCAAAGACATCACTCAATATTTATTTTAAATAAAAGAATCGGTTCTGAAAATCATTGACACGGGGCATCAAACTCAAATCCTTATGATGAAATTATGAAACAGTATACTCGTTCCCTACTTATTCCATCAATATATTATATATGATATTTTTGTTCAACATTTTTGTCGTAGACCTTTATGTACGAGAAAAATAAAAAGAAAAGAAAATGGGAGAAACTCTAGCAAGGAGCCCGACATGAAGGAAATTATAAGGCCCTTAAGCTTTCAAAGCTTAAGTTCTTAGGAACGGATGTCTACAGACACCATTTTCAGAAAGCAATTATATGACCCTTGAGCTTTCAAAGCTTAAGTTCTTAGGAGTGTCTACGGACACCGTTCTCAGAAAAAAATCATAGAGCCCTTGAGCTTGTTGAAAATCTTAAGTTCTTGGGAGTGTCTAAGGATACCGTTCTCAGAAGAAAATCATAGAGCCCCTGAGCTTTGTGAAAAGCTTAAGTCTTTGGGAGTTTGTACAGACATCGTTCTTAGAAGAAAATCATAGAGCCCCTAAGTTTTGTGAAAAGCTTAAGTCTTTGGGAGTATATACAAATATTGTTCTCAGACAGGAATACTCTTGGCTATTGAGTCAAATATTGCTCGAGAAATTCAAAGCGGATACAATTGAAGAAAGAGAAGATAAAATACTCTTTGAAGACAACTAAGTGGATGATCCTAAAAATAAAGGCAATCATAACAGTTACTCATAGAGGTTAGAGCTTGAATGACAAGCTTGCAAAGAATATCAGAATAAAAATTCCCAGTCAAGTCCTATCAATACATCTTGAAGTTGCTCACAAAATGGGAAAAGACTCACAATAGTACGGTGGGGCGTAAAAAGAATAGAAAATACAAAAGTGAAAAGGAGAAAGCTGTGAATGGAATTTCATTCTATCAACTTCAATTTAGATCTGAAACGGACAAAACCAGCAACCAGATAATAGATAAAGCTCACCTATAAAATGACTTATCCATCAGAAGTGAAGCTCAGATTTGGTAGACTTTGAATGACGACAACAACAACATTGCGCGGAAATATATCTCAGAACGAGAAGATATTTATCCCATGAAGAAATATTGTATATCGACGTTTCACTAACGTCGAATACAATAGGGGCAAATGAATGGCCATAAATTCTTCAATCCACCATGTCACTGAAAATTTGAGGAGGAGACCAATCAGATGAAAGTACTTCGCTTGTCAACGTGACAATCTAAGAAAATCAATCAAGACCATTGGATTAATCAGATGGTTAAGATTAATTTATTTAGTTGTTGATATTGATAAGCTAGATCTGAAGAAATATTTTTGGACAAAAATTACTCTCACTATTATTTAAAATTCTAAATTGATAGTTCTCTTGGTATTCTCTCTACCACAATAACATTTGTCACTTTAATTATTGAAATAAATGAGTTGTGGAAAATTAGGAGGCAAATTGGAGTAAGTTATTGGTTTTTACATTTTACACCTTCTTTATGCAATTTTATCAATGAAAAATATAATATTGGCTTTTTATTTAATTTTTTATGTTCGTGTTATGTTTTTAGTTTTATATGTTTGCCTTTTTTAATCATAGCATTTTGCTCTTTCAAGATCAATAGGTGGATGTATCTATAATATAGTAAAAGTGTTATGAATTGAGAATAATTTTTTGGATACTTTTATCCATCCATAATTATACTATTTCATTCTTACCCTTATTGTAACTAAATGCAATTGGTTGACACAAAAGCCTAGCATACATTGAACCAATTTTGTTTCTCCCATCTCATGAATTCAAGGGTCTTTCTATATTCAATGATTAAGCATTTTCAAGTTTTAATACCACACTAAACTCATAGTAGCTAGTGGCTTATTCAGAAATTGAGTCAAATGGACCCTTTTAACTAAGTGGTAGAGTAACGCTATGGTAAGGCGTAAGTCATTGATTCAAATTCAATAAGTCACATAAAAAAACCAACTATAAAATAACATTTTGAAAGACCAAAATCAGAACCAAAATCATACAATTTGCAAAGTGAGTATCACATGCTACAGTAGCTTAGAGTTGTGGTAAAGTGAAATTATATCACGCATAAAAGAAATTGAGAAACAAGAGATTGACGGTTAAAGCATCATCTTTTACATAGGTTTCGGTCACAGTTAGGAAAAATTGGATCTGAAGCTCATATTAGACAAAAATGGGAATAATCATGGAAAAATGGATTTTGATTAAGGGACGAATTAATCCATACCTAGGATTTCTATTACACAGTGGAAGAACAACCTCAACGACGTGATGCAGATGGTATCAATTTGAAAGAAGAACGATGACGACAATTCGATGGAGTAAAAAGAAAAATTTTGACGGAGCAGCTCGGGAATGGAAGAATGAATAAGACGGTTCATGGGTTAGGTTGGGGTTGAAAAATTTAAGGTAAAATATAATCAACAAAAACTCAAACTTCAATCAAAATCCTCAGCAATTAAGAAATTTCATAGCAATCTCATAGAACAGGTCCAAAACGAAACGAAAAGAAACAAAATTATTCTACTTTTAGAAAACCTCATAATATAAAGTATAGATCTCAAACATGCATTTTCAGATGATTCAAACAATTAAATCCAAAATTATTAGTCTACCTCAAAAATAAGGCTTCAACTTAGGGATTGATTGAGGTGAACGATTAACAAATTATTTGCTTCTGACCTTGCTTTGATTTTCTTATTTCTCCACAAAATAGGATTCAGATTTCTTAATGTGCCGCATTGGTAAATTTGTGAACTTTTAGAGGATAGTTTGCAAGTTTAATGCTTTTGTTTTAAGCTATTATCATTTGAGATAGAAAACGTGTCATACAAATAATAAGTTTTAACTTTCATTTATTTATATTAACTTAGGTTGTGGTTTATAAATTTTGGTACATCATAAAATAATCAATTACTTGATCAATAACTTATTAAATTCGGTTCATAAGAAATAAAATTTCATGTATGGAGAATCCAATAAGTAAATAAGGTATTAACAGCCTCTCACAAGAAGATATGATAAAAAGAAAAAAGAAACTGGCGAGACAATAATTAATTATAGGAGCTTAAGATCAACTACCCTCATAAAAGGATATACAATTGCTCAAGTTCATATTATTTTATTTAAAATGACTCTCATATAATTTATTCATCAAACAATATTCTATTCAAATTTCAAGCATTTACTAAAATTTACTCTATGTACTACAAGGTTAAATTTATCCGAGTTATTATGTGTTGTCCTATACACATATTTAAAAACTCTTTCTCACATTTTATATGGCACGACAAAATACAAACATGAAACCCCCACATTTGCTGCTATAATGGTCACGTATGTTTTGCAATGACTATCAATGAGGTACAAGGAAAGTGGTGCTTCAAGTTAGAGTATATCTCCCGTAGCATGTATTATCTCATTGACTGTTATACGTTACACTTTTAAGAGGATTTTCAATAGAAACGACAAATATTTTTGTAAAATCAATTAATTCATCTATGAAAAAGAAAACGTACATGATGAATGTCTCATCTAATGAATTTGTCATATTCATCTAATGATTTGATCATATTCGAGCATTTTAATTATACAATATCACTATCTAAAAATAATATGTTACACAAAAAGTTGCAAATAACGTGTAACGCATGTAATATACAACTAATATATATATGTTCTTGCTTATACTATATTTGAGTATGAATTTTCACTATAATAAATCTATATGATAATGGCTTTTTATTGAAATTGTGTGTTTTCAGTGATAAATTTCTCATTTCCTAGGATTATGTGTTATTGATCTTCAACATTTACCAGATACCATTAATTTCATTGTATAATCTCATAAATACACATCATGAGATACATAAATATTTATTTAAACATGATGGCAGCAGCACAAATGGTCATGTAGGCCTGGGGGTTTGCTTCCCCAGGTCACGGGTTCGAATCAAGGGACACATGCTGCCTCATGGCCACTGTGGAGTTAACTAGTCTCTACAGGGCCCTCGAGACTTAGTTGGAGAACTATGCTCCAGAACCCGGTGCTAGAAAAAAATAGTTTATTTAATTATCCTAATTCATCCAATCTTGCCTTTACTTGAATTTTGAGATAATGTTGACAGAATGATTTTCTGTACATTGATTGTGTATATTTGCATGGAAGAACTACATTTTAAATATTGAAAGAAGTAATGAGATAAAGCTAAGTTGGTTACATAAAATGACAAAAAGAATGAAAGAATATTTTTCTGTTGTGGACGTTTTCATGTAGGAGAGGAGAAAGCTTGCTGACGAAGGCAATCCAATGCCTAATTGTGATTGTAAGGAGAGCTCCAATGAGCTCGTGCTTCTTAGAGAATTAGTTAACCAGGTGAACTTCTCTTTAGCCACTGATTTCCTGCCGTGTGGAAAGTAATTTGGTTTGCTTTACACAACCTTTGGTTTCCAAGTTATCATTCGTGGCTTCTTGTAATTGAGCCAGCTGTGCAGTGAGTTTAACAGCCCCTCTCAAGCGAGAAGATGGTGGGACAATTTTGAGCTTGGAACTGAGATACTGGAACGTACTCGGTGGGAGAGCTTTGGTGAGTATGTGTCAGCTATTAGTGAGGTAAAAGGGACATAACGTACTTTCAGAGCATTGGACATGATTTTTTCCCAAATGAAATGACATCAAGTTCTATGTGTTTTGTTCGAGAATGAAAAGCATGATTGTTTGCCAGTGACAAGGCACTTTGGTTGTCACACCATATGATTGGTGTTGAAGTTGGCTTCATATGTAGTTCACCAAGAAGTGAGGTTAGCCATAAAATGTCACTACAGGTGTGAGCAAGGGCATGATATTCAGTCTTTACATTGGACCGTGCAACCACAACTTGTTTTCATGAGCTTCAGTTAATGAGATTTCCCTCTAAGTAGGCACATAACCCACTGATGGATCGTCTGTCATCCAAGGAAGAGGCCCAGTCTGCATGTGCATAACCTTCTAAGGTGAGGTTTGTTGCAGGTATGAATAGGAGTCCATGGTTGATGTGCCCTTAAGGTATCGCAACAGTCTTTTACACACTTTCTAGTGTTCACAAGTATGAGATACATGTATTGATTGACTTTGTTTACTGTGAAGGCTATATTTGGCCTGGTCATTATGAGGTACTATAGTGAGCCGGGATGACTTCTGTAAAAATTTGGATCTGGATATTAGGTACTCGAAGCAGTGAGCTTGTGGGACTGACACATTGGAGTTGGACTGCTTTTAGCTTCATCCATGTGAGCTTTGTGCAGGATATCATTAAAGTATTTAGTTTGAATGAGATATAATTTTGAACTTCCTTATAAGCTTCAAAACCTAAGAAATAGGACAGTGATTTGAGAGCTTTCAAGGCAAATTGACTTGCAGGGTTTGAGAGAAGTTGTTGAATTTGAGGTTTGCTGCTCCCTGTGATGAGAATGTCATCAACATAGATGAGAGCTAGAATGATTTCTCCTGTATAGAACCTGATAAATAGAGAAGTGTCTGGCAAGGATGGTTGAAAACTCCACTTGGTTAAGGCTCATTTGAGCTTATCATACCATGCCCTGAGGGCTTATTTTAACCTATATAATGTCTTATTTAGCTTGCAAACATGATAAGGTTTGGAGGGTTTGATGAAACCTTGAGGCTCTTCCAGGTAAATTGTCTCTTTGAGATCACCGTGCAAGAATGCATTATTGATGTCAAGTTGTTGGATATCCCACCATTTGCAAACTGCCAAAGTGAGCATAACTCAAAGTGTGCGTGGTTTTAGAACATGGATGAATGTTTCAAAACAATTAATCCGAAGTTGTTGTTCAAAACCTTTTGCCACAAGCCTTGCATTCTACCTGTTTACACTGCCATCTGAGTTATGTTTCACTCTAAAGACCCATTTGTTTTTCACCACAGATTGATTTGGAGAAGGAGGAACCAGAGTTCAAGTGTTGTTGGCGATGGGAGCTTGATATTCAGACTGCATAATAGCTAACAAGTGTGGTCTGGAGAGAGTTTCCTGCACAGTATTAAGTTCTGTATGTTCCAAGTTAATAGAAGTGATTACTCTTGGTTTCAGAGAACCAGTCTTGGGTTTTGAAGCTTATAAGGAAGCATCACACAATGATAAGGGAAGGTGAGATATTAATAGAATTGATTACTCTTGTATTAGAGATAGTAAAAGTGGACTGACGTGTCGTACCTAACATGCAAGCATCATACAATGATAAGGCACTAGGACTGGCGTTTGACATTCTAAAAGACTTGAAAACTTGACTCAAACAGGAATAAATGGGTGACCTAATCTTTGATGCCAAAGATTTGTCTTATTTACAGGAACATAAGCTAGAAAATTAAACAGCTTAGTGACAAAGGCATGATCTTGAGATGTATTGCTTGGATTGAGTGGAAAATGGTAGAGTCCCTCATGTAGAACACCCCGTTGAACCACCCTCTTCAAAATCTTGTCCATCACAAGACAACGAATATCATCAAACTCAACTATTACATGATTATCTGTTGTAAGTTTAGAAATGTTTAACAAATTTCTAGCAGTATATGGAAGACATAAAATTTGATCTAAAGTGAGGGAAAAAAACTATCAGATGTGGGTAACACACTTCTACTAATGTGAGTGATGTGCATATTCTTACCATTTCCTACCATAACATTGGCCTTGCCTTTGTAGTCTCCTTTGATTGATAAGTTTGCTAAGTCAGATGTGATGTGGTGGTTTGCACCACTATCCAGGTACCATGAGTTATCCTTAGAGTGACTTGTTGGTGCTGTGAAAGCATTTGAGGCTTTATGAACGTTTCTATAACTTGGAGAGTAGGATTGAGAGCCAGGGCCAAAGGTGTGAGACATGTTTGAGTTGGTTTGGTTAGTCTCAGTTGGTTCGAAGTTCTGATCAAACTTGTTGTCGCAGGTGGATGCATAGTAGCCAGGCCTTCAGCATATTTGGCACATTGGCCTGTTACCTCCTCTTCCTCTCTCTCGACCTCTTTCTCTAGTATTGATACTATTATTCCTTTGTCCAGGTTGGCTCGCATAGGATGAATATGGTGGTCTTCGTTGCTGAAAATTAGCCAGGTGAGTTGCTGGGTTGGGAGTTTCAGTAAAGTTAGTGTTAAGTAACTGCTCTATTTTCATTTCATGGCTTTGGAGCATGAATTGGGCTCCTTGTAAGTAGACATAATCACCCCGAGAGGTGAGGTTGACCACAACTGGATCATACTCGGACCCTAAGCCTCCCAGAATGTAGAGAAGAAAATCTTCATCTGTGATAAGTTGGCCTGTGCTGGATAAGCTATCTACTATTGACCTCATTTTGAGAAAATAGTCATTGATGGACATGGCTCCCTTATTGATGTTTGTAATTGAAACTTTATTTGAAGTGTCCTTGCCTTTGATTGAGAAGTGAAAATATGCTCTAGTGTTCTCCAGACTTCACTTGAGCTTGTGCAATTCACTACATGCCCGTACATAGTTTCTGTGACCTTACATTATCAATATTGAGTTCATTAACTAGCATAGGACTGAGCAACACTTGGGACTGTTTAAAGTAGTAATGATTGGATTTGGGATAAATTCATCTGGGAGAGGTTTTGTGTCGAGTAAGAAGGGTTCCAAATCAAAGGCCCTTATGATGGACAATATTTGTGATTTCCAATACGTATAGTTATCACGATCTAAACAAATTGAAATGGTCACCATATTTGCAGGTAACATGCTTGGCAGAGCAGGCAATGACTAACTAAGAAAGGGAAGATGATTGATATGAGGAGGAGGAAAAATATTTGATGCTGCTTCAGTATGAATTGTAGGTTCCCAATGCTCTGGTTTACTCTATTTTCCGAGCTTGATGTAGGATCCATTGACGAAGACACAGATTGGGCAAATGGCTGTGATACCAACTTGAATTTTGAGATAATGTCGAAAGAATGATTTAATGTATATTGATTTTGTATATATGCAAGGAAGAACTATAGTTTAAATACTGAAAGAAGAAATGAGAGAAAGCTAAGTTGGTGACATAAAATGACAAAAAGAATAAAATAATATTTTTCTGTTGTGGACATGTTCTTGCAGGAGAGGAGAGAGCTTCACGTGATGCTGACGAAGACAATCCAATGCCTAATTGTGATTGGTGAGGAGAGCTCCAATGGGCTCGTGCTTCCTGGAGAATTAGTTAGCCAGGTGAGCTTCTCTTTAGCCATTGATTTCCTACCGTGTAAATAGTAATTTGGTTTGCTTTACACATCCTCTGGTTTGCAAGTTATCCTTTGTGGCTTCTTGTGATTGAGCCAATTGTGCAGTGAGTTTAACACATTTAAGTAAAATCACATTATTAAATAAAGTATGTTATTCTTTAATTATCCTTATAACCATATTTTATTCTTTTAGTTATCTTAATTATTCCAGTCCATTTTAATCAAATCACTATAATGTGAGTTTATATATATATATATTTAAAATACTATACGCTTCTCATTTTACTATTTTGTTTAAACACTTAATTTACTCAATATGAATATAGTTCAATTTATACATTTTTCATTTATTGACAAAAATGCACATAAAATTTACATTAATCATGTGATGCGCGGGCTATTGCCTACAATATAAAAAGTATGAAGAATTTTTTTACCCCTATAGTTTGCTTAAATGACACGGGCACTCATTTAATTTGCAAAATAACACAAAATTCCCTCTATATTAGGTTTCACTGACGAAAAAACCCTAAACCATTGAATCTCAAACTACCACCTTTAAATAATAGGTGATATCAAAATTACGCTCGCTTTATTCCCAATTCTGAAAACGTAAAAACTAATTTCTTTAATATTCGAACTAGCTGTACACCTAAACCAGAAAAAATCCGGGTCAATTTATATTTCAGGTTAGAAAAATTCGACTTGGTTATAGGAATATAATATTATTTTTCACACATAAACTAACAGATTTTTAACAAAATAAATTTATTTATTATTTTTCAAACCAGGATAGCGTCTTTATCATTTAGCCAACTACAAGATGTGAGGATTTTTCCTAAAAATATATTGTAGTTTGTTAAGACAAAACATAAAAAAAAAATTGTTTAAACAGTGGATATGGGAGGGGTTGATATATTACTTGGCAGGAGAAAACAAACTTGTGCTTCCATCTGATAAATTTAAAGCACGAAAAGCTGTCGGAAATATATTTTGTGAGTTAAAACTAAATGAGAAGTTTTAAATTTTGATTGATAATACTTATTGTCTTCCATGCATCTAGGAAGTCTTGCACACTACATACTCTTATTAATTTGTTTCTGAAACATACATACACACAAGTAGTTATATGCTAATTTGATTCATCATCATTTTTCAACGGAAATAAGAGGAACCCGATAGTTTCATGGAGGACCAGACTGAGCTGCAACAGATTCGGAGCAACACCTGCAGCAAGAGCCTGGTGGTGGAGCTGCGCAACACATACAAGTGGGACACATTGGTGTCTCTGCACACATAAATAACAAAATATCAGTTCACATTTTACAATCTTTAATATACAGATATGCATGCATGCATACATACATACATATAATACATAACACACACAGACACATATATATGGAATCATTTTCTGAAGTAATTCAAACATATTTAAGATACCTACAGCATATTTAAGGTATACTTCACTGTCAACACCAATATGTATATAGATATGATTTGAATGGTTTACCTTTTAGTGACAATCTAATTGCCTGACAACTTAGTATTGGAGAAAAAACCATGATCAAGATGAGGAAGGTAGCCAAAGAAGACATCTGCAAAGAAATCTTAGCCATATTACTTATTTTCATGAGAAGCAGAGAAAGAATTGTTGCGTGCATTAATATTAATGCATGGTTTGTCCTATTTATATGGGTTTTATGCTATTGTTTATATGTAGGAACATGACTAATTTTGTGCAGCCTTCTTTGAATCATATTGTTGACTTAATTTGCAGCTTTTAAATTGCATTTAGTTTTGAATGAAACTTAGAAAAATGAAATAGTCTTGGTTTTTAATTCAATGTTGCGTCATTTTCATACTGAATTATTATTGTTTAGTTATGTCTTACGTATATCTTGACTTGGGCAGAAGCTATATACTATATAAATAGAGATTTAAGGCAATGCAGTCAATGGTCTCCCTGCGACTTCTATTCAATTTGCTCCAATTAATTATTACTAGTCACAGTCTCCTTACGTTTGCACCAATATTAGTTTTAGGTAGAGTTACGATCAATATGAATTTAAAGAGATTTTGTAAGATTAATCTGACTGCATGTTGTTCATCTGAACGGTCACAAATACAACTAAAAATTGAAAGAAAACGACTCCGTTTTGCAAATATGAAAAAACATATTATGACGGTTTGCGGAACCGTTGCAATAAACCGGTCCATATTTGCTCTTTGGCTACTGTTATTACTAAGTATCACATCTGACATTACAAAAATTAATCAAAACGCAACGTCTTGATGCACAATTAAGATCAATCATGACATTAAATGAAAATCCTCGAAGTATGTGATCCTTTGGCAACGATTTACTAAGAACCGTCACAATTTCTCAATCTGTTGCGACGATCGAACAAACCAATATTATCCCTGTGTTGGACCTATAACCGATGAAAAATGGACAGAGTCTCGACGATCCCAAACATATTGGCCTATTTAAAGCTCAAACGAAGGATGTTCAAGTATAAGGACACGTTAATGCTCTGAAGCTCTTATAGTCGCTTTTATAATGTTGAAACAGGCGTGGGAGATTGTTGGAAATGTTTCAAAATTATCTTGTTTATTCCGAATTAATTATAATTTTGGATTAGAAATTCATGAACATTCTTTTCCCATATTTAACTTTTGCTCATGAATTGTTCTCAATGTGAACCCATAATAATGCTAATTTGGAATGTGAATCCATGTTAACAAATCTTATGAAAACATAAACCAAATTTATTTGGTTCATCGATAACTCTTGAGTATTAAGAATTTGTTGTCTACAGGGAGATTAGCTTGAATCCAAGCTTAGTTGAATTTTTCGGAGAATCCGAGATAGTTTTGTGTCATCTTCCATTATGTGACAGATTTCGACCATATTCAAGAAGCGATTACGCGCCTCTAAGTTATAAATTATTCATTTGATTTCTTACAATAAGTATAAATATACTCAATACTTATTAGTTGGTTAAATGTTGAATGAACTATTTGCAAACCTTTATTTCTTCTGTGCATGCTAGAGAGGGAGAGAGAGATGACGCAAACAACCACAGCATATTGTTTTTCTTTATTTTCATACTTAAAAAACACAAATACAACCTGATGATTTTATTCAAGACTTGAAATTTATTCATTCATAAATCTGTAAGGAAGTTGATCAGGCTTATCACGGAGATCCACTGGTAGACGAGTTTTCAATTGGAGCAGCGCAACATTCGCAGCACGACCCCGGTGGCGGTGGACTGCAGCACACACAAGCAGGACATATAGGTTCCTTTACTGCCAAAATTCAAATATACAAATTAGCATAGGACATATAGGTTCCTTTATTACCAAATTTCAAAATATGCAAATTAGCATAAAACATTAAGAAAAAATTACACTTTACCTCCTCAAACTATCATTAATCGATATTTTAAACTCTAAATTTTAAATTGTTATGGATTAAATACCGAACTATATGAAACTCACAATTTTAACCTTAAATGTAACTCTGTCTATAGTAAGTTAGTTTTTTTAACAAAACGATGACGTTTTTTTTATTTGAGATGACATCTTTTTTTTTTATATTATCCTTAATAGATAAAACGACGTCGTCTCAGGCATGACAAAATGATGCCGTTCTATTAAAATGCTACAGTGTAGCATACGAAGTTATATATATTAGAGTAAAAAATTGTCAGTTTCAATGGTCTACAGTCTAAAATGTAACGTTTTAAATTTTAAGATTTAAATAGTCTATTAGTATAGTTTTTTTTTGTCAAGGGGTCTATTAGTATAGTTTAATGAGGTAAAGTGTAATTTTTTCAAACATTAATATGGTAAATTTATTACAATAATCACCGTGAGTTAAATGAACCAAAATTAATAGAATTAAATTAGGTCATAAACAGGTCTCCTGAAATTAAAACATCAAATATTCCTAAGAATAGATCGAATTGGTGAGTTCCGGAAAATAAACGTAAGATCTAACTAGCTGAACCACACATCAGACTTTAGCATTTTGAAAAACTTGTTACCTTGAAGAGGCAAACGAGCAGCAAGAGTTGTTGAAATGGGAGAGAGAACTATTGCCAAAACAAAGAGAGTCAACATCATCGACCTCATTGTGTTAGCTGTAGCCATTACTTTTTTTCTTCTTCTTTTAATTTCAAGTATGTAACAAAATGCTGATATATGATCACAACATTGGGAATCAAGAAGGCTATTTATAGTGATTTTGGGGCTCTCAATTGACGAGCTTGGAGGATCTACACGCATCATGGGCTTGATACTGCCGCGGGTGTTGAAATTGGAACGTTGAATTCCCACAAGGTATTTTGAAAATTTAGCCAACTCCTAGCGTTTTCAAAGATTTTATCTTATCTTTTGTTCAGTAAGTTAGGGATGAAATTTAAGTTTGACTTTTTTTATTGTTATTCAATGTGTTTGGCTCAGAAATCTCAGCCAATATGTTAGGTCGAAAATCATATGGACCATCGGATAAAGGTCTGAGCCAAAACTTGCATCATTATTGAATTAGTGGGCGGGCATGCGAAAATTCGGTCAAGGAACCAAATTTTAAAAAAAGTATTATGAGTTACTGATATCTGATTTCTAATCGAGAAAGCGATGTTGAGAAGTAGGGAATGGATCTCCTCCAGGGTTCTAGATTACTACTAAGACAGAATTTGGATGATTAAATATATGTAATGAAGCAAACGAGAAAAGAAAATCGATAACTTTTATTGAAATATTTGAAACATAAAATGACAATACGAGGGATTAAATCTAAGTTTCTATTATATGATAAGCGAAAACTAAAGTGAGTTGAAAGTAAAAATAAACTAAGAAAAACAATGAAAATTTATTAAAAAAGAAGAAAAGAGTAAAAACTAAGGGATGCAAGTTGAAAAAATTGATTGATAGGTTGATTCTTTGAGCTCCCCCTTCTCTGCCCACTTGATCTCCTTTTAAAGGTGTAGAGTTTCCATCCGGGTTGTTAAGGATGTTGCTCAACCCACTATGCAATCTCAGCTCTTCTTCAACCCATTACATAACTCTCTCTCAAGCCTAAGAAGCAAAAGATCTCACTTAGCCTCCTCAGCTCTCCTCACGTGTTTTCCTTGCTCTGTACTACCTTGTCAGCTTACCCATGTGGCTCTTTTTGTTAGAAGATATTTTCTTACGAGCTCTCTCTCTCTCTTTGCTTTTCTAATAGATACTGTACATTGTAATGATGAGGTAGTTTTGCTGTAATGGGTTGCTTGGTGGTCAAGCCTTTAGGGCTATACATTAGTGTAATGTTTTAGTATGAAGTTTTAATGAAAAATACGTTGTGTTTCCATCTTCCTTTACTATTCTTATTTCTCTATTTCGACCATTAGAGCACTGCAACATAAAGTTATAAACCTCAACTTGGTATCAGAGCCAACATAGCTCAGGAAGCATTTCATCAATGGCGTCTTTAGAAAGTTCATATCAAAATATAGACCCTGTAATCGAAACTCCAACAGAGTTAAACCCTTTTGACAATACTCTGAGGTCTACCCTATTTATAAAATTGGATAGAGATAACTATATACTCTAAAAATCTCAAATAGTGCCAGCCATAATTGGCCATGGTCTCAGTGACTACATTTTAAATGTACAAACAAAACCAACACAATACCTTGATGATGGTTAAGGTCCACTATGACAGATAGAGTGCTAGGGTCAGTCCTTCAGTATGATACTTCCCACAATCTATGGTGTGCTCTCGAAAGAACCTACACTAGCAGGTCTAAGGCAAAACTGTTGAGCCTAAAAAACTCCCTCTATATCATCATAAAGCCATAGACTACTTTGATGCATATCAGACTACTTTGATGCAATGAGAACTATTGGTGACCACTTACTTGCTGCTGGAGATCCTATCAGTGAGCAAGATCTCATACTCCACATTCTGAATGATCTTCCACCTTAGTATGATCCTATAATTATGAAAATAACTTTCAAGACTGATAATCTAACCATAGAGGAAGTTCAATCCCTGATTCTGATTCATGAAACCAAGATAGAGAAATAAAACCTTGAGAGAGATGCTGCACTCAAAGCATGTGCTAATATAGCCCAAAATTCATCAAGTTTTAACAGCCTGGCTAGGAAGAACAACACCAGTCAGCAATGGAACAGTTCCAGGCATTATACTAGAGGCCAAATGAACAATACCAAATGAGGAAGAAGAAGAACTAGAGGAGGCAGGACTAGTAGGAGAGTTACATGTTACGTTTGTAGCAAAGAAAGCCATAGTGCAGCTCATTGCTGGTTTAGGTTTGATAAATCATACCAACCAACACGTCAAGCTCACTTTAACTTTGGGCAGAGTTCCTTTTCAAATTAGATTCCAGCATTCAATCCTCACTTTCCACCTGGTTTTAATCCTGCAGCTTATTTGGCTAACTCAGAAACTGCTTCAGATGCTTCATGGTGTGCTGACAGTGGAGCAACACATCACATCACCTCATATTTAAGTAACATGGGTCTTCACAATGAGAATCAGGGACCTGACAAACTTATAGTGGGTAATGATAAGCAGCTCCAAGCCACACATGTTGGTAAAAGTTCTATTCCCCCATCTCCCTACAATTTAAATATGAAATATGTTCTGAGAGTGCCTAAAATAACCAAGTATCTCTTAAGTGTGTCAAAACTTATTGTTGATAATCCAATATATGTTGAATTTTACTCACGACATTGTTTTATGAAGGACCTGGCCACGAGAATCATCTTGCTCAAAGGGAAGCTTAGGAATGGATTGTATGAACTGACTATGCCAGGGAGGAAGTGTGTTGTTGCTATGTTCTGCAAATTTTACCTTTTCAAGGACTGTATACCCCCTTCTGTAAGTTTACATTCTAGTTTCAATCAATGTACTTCTCCTTTTCCCATGAAGTCTCTCAAGACTTCTGAGAATGTACTGAAATCCTTTTTTAAGATTAATGAAAACACTGGTTTTCTGTTCCATTAGTGTTTCTTACTACCAACTTTAATACTCTTAAGCAAATTGTCAACTTGAATCACAAGTTAGGTCACCTATCCAAACATGTTGCACACCACATTGTTAAACACCTTAACTTAAATCTTAAATTTGACACTCCTCAGGTCTGCCATGCCAGTCAAATTGGCAAGAGCCATAGGCTAACACACCCCCTCTCTAACTGTCACTATCCAACCCTTAGAACTTATACATGCAGGCCTTTTGGGACCAGCTCCTGTCACCTCAAATGGATATAAGTACTACATACACTTCTTAGATGACCACACTCGGTTCACTTAGGTCTATCCTCTCAAACTCAAGTCAGATGCCTTCAACAATTTCCTTTTCTTTAAAGCTTATGTAGAAAAACAATTTGGGCTACCTATTAAGTGCTTACACTCAGACTGGGGGGGGGGGNGGGGGGGGGGGGGGAGTATAGGCCATTCTCTCAATTTCTTAGACTTCATGGCATTGGGTTCAGGCACCCATGCCCCCACACTCATCACCAACATCGCAAGGCTGAGAGAAAATACCGATACATTATAGAACTCAGTCTTACTCTTCTCTCTTATGTTGTTGTTTCCCTTAGGTATTGGTGGTTTGCTGTCAACACAACCACATACATGATAAACAGATTGCCCACCCCTATTCTTGCTAATTTATCACCTTATCAGAAGCTGCATATTAAGAAACTTAACTACTCCTTTCTCAAACCTTTTGGCTGTACTTGTTTTCCCTATCTCAGACCCTATAACAGTATAAACTTGACTTTAGGTCCACATTGTGTGTCTTCCTAGGATATTCCTCCTCACATAAAGAGTATATCTTTCTTCATCCATCTAGTAAACTCTTTACTATAACATCAATGTCACATTTGATGAACACACATTCCCTTTCAAAACATGTTTCTTCAAGATAAATTCTCCTGTCTCACCCAATGGAACTCCTACAACATCATCGTTTATCCCTTCCTTATATTTTATAGATCACATGGATCCATCTTCTTCTTAGGCTAAAATGATGCAATGGTCAAAACAATCCTTACAGTGACAGGTTTTATAACAGGACTGAATGTCTTAATAAAGTCCAGTCTAGGAATTTGGTGAAAACCTTTGGCAATAAGTATGGTCTTGTGCCTTTGAATTGAACCATCAGCATTGTATTTAAGTTTGAAGATCCATTTATTGCCAATGACATTCATATTGGGTGAAGGAGGAACCATAGTCCGAACCTGATATTGCCAATGATATTCAGTGTAAGCATCTCATAAACTATGTATATGGTAAAACCTGAGGGATTCGTTTATCAAGCCTTTCTCAATCATGTTTGTAAGCTTCACATGGCTCTTTATGGTCTCAACAATCCCCTAGGGCATGGTATGGCAAACTAAATAGCAATTTACTTCACAAAGGGTTACTGTAAGCTAAAACAGACCATTCCCTTTTCATTTTGCATCAAGGTAACATAATTGTGTATCTCCCTGTGTATGTAGATGACATCCTTATCACTAGAAGTGACTCTCACTACATATCCACTCTCATTTATGAGCTCAATTCCATATTCTCTCTTAAGGATCTTTGCTTCCTACATCACTTTCTTGGTATTGAGGCTGCTTATACTGAAACTGGTTTTGTATTTGTCTCAGAGTAAGTACAATTTTTATTTACTTTGAAAGTTTAACATGCCTGACGCTAAGGCTTGCACTACACCTACTGTAAATTTTGTTAAGCTCAGTAAAGAAAGGGGTGAGCTTCTATCTGATGTTACCCTATTCAGAAGCTTGATAGGTGGTATTCAATATCTCACTCTCACTAGGTCTAACACTGCCTTTATTGTTAATAGACTCAGTCCGTACTTACACTGCCCTACAAGCATTCATTGGCAGGCTTACAAACGCTTGCTTAGGTATCTAAAAGGTACAGCTAAGGAAGGTCTTTTTCTTCAACCTACCTCTTCACTCTCTCTTGAGTCCTTTTCTGATACAGACTGAGCAAGCTACCCAGATGATCGAAGGTCCACTTGTGGCTATGCAATTTATCTTGGTCCATCTCTTATATCCTGGTCATAAAAAAAACAACATGTGGTTGGAAGAAGCAGTACTGAAAGTAAGTATCGTGTCGTTGCTCACATTGCATCAGAACTATCATGGATCTCATCTTTGCTGTCTGAAATGCACTTAGCTCCTACATATGCTCCAATTATTTAGTGTGACAATCAAAGAGCTACATTATTTGCTTCCAACCCCATCTCTCATGATCATAACAAACACATAGAGATTGACATACACTTTGTTCGGGACAAGGTTCTTGCCAAACAAATTCATATCAGATATGTCCTTACAAGTGAACAAGTTGTTGACATTTTCACTAAATCTCTCTTTGGTGCTATCTTCCATTATCTAAAGGACAAGCTAGAGGTAGTTGCACCACCATTTAGCTTGAGGGGGGATATTAAGGATGTTGCTCAGCCCACTGTGCAACTCAACTCTTCTTCAGCCCATTATATAACTCTTTCTCAAGCCCAAAAAGAAAATGATCTCATTTAGCCTTCTCAGCTCACCTCATGTTTTTTCCTTGCTTTGTTATTGCCTTGTCAGCTTGCCCATGTGGCTCTTTCTATTAGAAGATATTTCCTCATAAGCTTTCTCTCTCTCTTTGCTTTTCTAACAGATTATGTGCATTGTAATGATGAGGTAGTTTTCCTGTAATGGGTTGCTTGGTAGTTAAGCCTTTAGGTCTATATATTGGTGTAATGTTTTAGTATGAAGTTTTAATGAAAATACGTTGTGTTTCCATCTTCCTTCTACTATTCTTATTTCTCTCTTTCGGCCATTAGAGCACTGCATCACAGAGGTATAAACCTCAACTCAGGTAGACCCGTCTTAACTTGATGATAAGATCTGATAACATCATCTCTATCTTGACTAGAAGTTTGATTTTTTTCTTCCTAAATGAGATCTCATCCTTCAAGATTATTAGGAAAGTTCAAATCTTTAAGTAATTAGTGAAGTTCAAGATTATTGGCTTGATCATAAGATTTAATAGCATCAACTCTATCTTAATTTGAAATTTAAAATGTAAAATCTCTTTTTGAAAAGAAATATTATCCTTCAAAATTCTTAGGAAAGTTCAAATCTTCAAGTAGTTGTAGAAGCTCCAAATGTCAAATTGTGATTCAAACATTTCCCCCAGACTCTGTTAAGATCGGCTTCATAACCGATGTTAATATAATATGTTATAACATGACAAATAAATACTATTTGAAAAAATATGGTTGACAAAGATACCATTTACTGAATTAATATTTGAATTCAACGAAAAATTGAAAGTTTTCAAATTGGTCAAATTTTTACCAAAATTTCAAATTGAATTTTTTTAATTATATGTAAATGGCTGTGAAGTCATCTCAATTCATGTGGCCTCGCGGCCACTTCCTAATTCCAAAGTGGCATTACCACTTTATCTACATATTGGCTTGAAAGAATATCTTTTTTTAGAAGCACAATTTTTAGTCTGACATGCTTAAAACTCACATCTTAATTGATCAATTAATATGGATGCGACCATAAATGTTACACTTTGAATTCATCTTATTTCCATTTGTGTCTAAGTATGAAAATTTTTCTTTAAATATGTAGAATTGATGATATCTCGACAAGTTTTTCATTTTAAATACAATTTTGTCACAAGTTTTCAAAAATATTAAATATATCACTTTTAGAAAATATTTATCAATTCTAGCAATTTGATAGTGTTTCTATTTCTATAGTTACTAGTATACCCTCTCTCTCTCCCTCCTAAATTTCATAATTATCTAACAGTTACAATTTATCCCTCTTCGTCTCTTTCTCTCCCAATCTCTCCCCCCGTCTAACTCTTATTATATATATAGACACACACACATTGTATTTGCATGTATAATATATATACATATATGAGTGAGAGAAGGAGAGAGAGTGAGAAATAAGGAGAGAGAGATTAAATTGGAGAGAGGGAGAGATAATGAGAGAGATTAAATTTTGCCTAATTAATAGGAAATCCCAAGGATTTCTAGAGAGAGATTAATAGGTAGTTTTATATTATTTATTCATTTATTATATGTTAATAAATGGTATAATAAGTAGTTTCTTATTTTTTTTGTGGGTCCATTCACAATGGCTGTTTTTGATGATTAAGAAATTAGTTATCTATTTTTGTATTAAGATATTAAAAGGTTGCTAGTCCTGTATAAAGCTCTTAAATATGTTAGAATCCTTTTCTTCGGCCTTTACTTTGCCCAAACTCTTGTACTTTTCAAATCCCATCAATTGGTCTAATATAAAATTGAATCGTGATTTTGGTAGATTTATACATCAGCCGAAATGTATCCATCTTTTGTTGGAATCACGGCGCGGGCGTCGGAAGCACGTGGGTTTTAAAAATTTAAACTTTAATCGAAATAATTGCAGTGCCAAGATTTTAAAAATAAAAACTTTTATTGAAAACTCTTTTCAATTGGATCTATTATATATTTATATATTAAATCATAGATATATATATGGATATGAAATATATACCTATTGTAGTCTAATCAAGCGTCCTCACAAAATAATGATATTTCTTTTCCACGAATAACGAACTTTGAGATTCACACTAAGATATCCATAGTCAATCCTTAAACACACTAGGACGTGTGTGAGCATGTAAAAAATAAAAAGAACACTTTTTTATATCTAGATGTACTCAACACATGAGATCTAGAGATTTTCGGAGAATGACTAATTTTTTAGACAAAAATATGTGAGCAAAAATAATTGATGAACTCACAGAACTTTAAATTAACAATTAATCTCAGAGAGTTTCACCCTGATTGCAATTGTCTATTAGTATAGCCCTGAGGCTAATAGAATTAATATCTATATATATTTTTAGGAGTGAGACCCACTGCAATTATGCACAACTGCAGTGTCGTGAGGCCCACTGCAAAAATGTCATTGGAGTGAGACCCGCTACAATTATGCACAACTACAGTGCCACACGGTATTATAGTGTACCGTGAGGTATGACAGTGCCTCGTGACACCGTACTCTCACGGCACTACTGTAGTGTCGTGAGGCACTGCAATATGGCACACCTAACTGTAGTGTCATGTAGTCAATGTCAATCTTTAATTCAAAATCAGTGATTGACATGTGATATTCAACACGCCACGTGGTAATTTTTACAAATTTATTATTTTATTTTAATCAGATAAAATTCTAGACATAAGTTAATTCATATTTAACTTATCTGATCATCCTCATTAACTAACTTATCTGTTAGTTTACAAACAATAGATTTAATTGATTCAAATTTTAAATTATCTTATAATAATTAATAATTATTTAATTTCATAAATTAGATATTTTGTCTCACTTATCGAGAATTACAAAATTAATCGATATGATTCTTTATATGTAATAATTAATATTACTATATATAATAATTAATTAATTCTTAATAAATTAATTCTTAATTAATTAATCACACATAATTATCTCATAAATATGTACTTGCCCCAGAAACTTTTTGCAAGTTAGTCATTTTCTCATGTCCTGAAATATTCACAACCTAGACTTTGTAGTATAAAGGTGACTTAGGGACTATGGACCTATAATCCTAAGCTCCGATAAACTAGATTAGTAATTAAACTTTTTAATTAAAATAATCTTATTTATTAATTCTATTATTACTTAACTATAAATACAGAATTGCACTCTTAGAGATTATAGAATATATTGTGTATTCTCCTGTAGTCCGTTGATATAATCATTTGTGTAATTCTGTCATCTAATTATTGATTCGTAAATTAGAGCTGGTCAAAATTATTGTTTTACTCTTCTAATTACCTATTGATCCTTAAGTACTATTAATTTACTAGTGAATGACTAATTTATACTTGTATTATAAATTTGAGCTCAATAATCATTCAGTTCTATAATTAACACTTAAGAGAACCAATATTCGATCCATTAGAAAAAGTTGGATTCCAAATCTTGTAAGATCATGTTCCCAGCCATCTACATCACTGAAATCCAAAATAAAAGTCACTAGTCTGTTTTATAAACAAACTTTAATGAGTGAATCAAAATATCTAGTAGACATGTATAGGAGTTCATGACTACTCAAGATTCAGATTAATCTACATATGATCATAAGATTGATGTGTATTAAATCTTTATGATAAATGACAAGTTAATAAAGATATTAATCTACCTCGGTCATGTCATATATAATCTTATTATATAAAGTACATTCACCAAGATATCTATCCACATCAATGATCTGGATCTAGATCACATGCATTCATAATGCTTAGTGAACCGTGCTAGTAACCATTCATTAAAAATTTCATACTTTAATATGTTGCTAGTAATTCTATTCATTATCTATAATCTTAATCATCTCGTACTAATACAATATCATAGTCTCATTAATGAATATTGAATTTTCAGATATTTATATAAATTATTCAACAATATTTTAAAAGAAAAATTATAAAAAAATATAATTCTATTAAATTTCATATTAAAATGTCAATACACATGCTTTGTGGGCATTACCCCAACACTTTTCACTTTCGTGATGATCCATATGTTGGCTCGTTTGATCATTTCTAACAGATATTCTTCTTCAAGAAGATCTAATTCAAGGAGGAATTTCTCTAACTCTATATTTTTATATTATATCAATCTCATCATCAGCCAATATTTAAATTTTTGAAGCAAATGATTCTGATTCACCAGTGACCTTATCCTTCATCGTTTGTTCAACATCATTTCATTAATTGATTCTACCGATGGTTTATCTTTAAAAATTGATGTAATGTGTTGTTGATCATTCAATTAATTAAGTTACCCTCGAGATGGACCATTCCACCTCTAGCTCATGTGCTCCCCCCACGAGGGCATTGCTTAAGAAAACTAACCCTCATCCGCTCCTAGAGCAAGAGTCTTGGAGGATGAGCGTCAATCGCCGTGCTGTTGGGTTTTCGTCCCAATCACCCCAACCTCTTCCTCCACCTCGAGCTCGAAATGATGTGATTAACTTGTAGGTTGATAGGCCCATATTTTGTTCAAGCTAGTCTGGTCGGTCATGTTCTAAAAAATAAGTTCTCACACTAGTCAGATGCACAAGGCCCCAGCGGCCCCTGTTGAGCCAATATAGGCTGATCAGCCCGAGCCTCAGGCTTAGGCCTGGAATAAGGTGAAGTAGCTCATGGAATAGTGATCCAAGCATGAAGACCTCGAGAAGTGTTATCGCCTTCTTGACTGAACGAAGATAGGGCTGCTTGATGCCTTCGTGAAGCACACCCTGGACATAAGAACTTCTTCATTTTTTTTTATTTTTCCTGCTCACTTGTTGGAGGGTCGGGTTAGTCTCAATTAAAGTGAGGGCTCACTTTACAGGTTTGGAGGTCATCCTCTTTTATCTTCACACTTCATTTCCCTATTAGAGGGTTCAGTTACTAGACCTCTCCAGATTCCTCTTGTCATGGATCACGTCTTTTGCACTAATGTACTTTTATACCCATGGTTTGAAGCTCCATCAACGAGATAGGATCGTACTTAATCATGAACCATATCATCCTCTAGTGAGTGATTGTACTTTGCAATGCTTCCACCAGCGTGTCTTCGCTAGCACTGTCAACCTATAAGGTGTCGAAGTTGTAATAGATCATGTAATCCTTCAACAATTCTTCGGGCTTCTGCCTTACGGTGATCAAATGGGATGCAGATCTTCTCCGTTCTCTTCCCCTAAAAAACATTCTGGCGAATAGCCTTGGAAGCTCAGCAAAAGAATGGATGAAGTTGGTCTCAACTGTTTGATCCATTTCTGGGTGGGCCTGTTGAGTGTTAAGTAGAACAGTTCACACCCCACGGGCTTTAGGATGTGGTATAGGTCTATGTTCACCTTAAAGGTCTCAAGGTGGTCGAGCGGGTCATACGTTCCGTTGTATGAGGTGATGGAAGCATTTTTAACTTAGGCGGAAGCTAAGCCCGTTGGATCTCTACTAGAAAGGGGACTAAGTATGCCCCAACAACACTTCGACAGAGGTTATAAAGACCTATATCTGCTCTTTTCTCATCTTATCTCTCTCTACCGTGTTGCTCCTTCTTTCTAATGTTATCGTGATTTTAGATGAGGGGTCCTCCTTGGCCTTGGTTTACTTTTCAACATCAACGGATATTCTATCCTTCCTAGAAGGTCTTTCTTGACTTCTTTCTTGTGGGAGGAATCTGCCGACGGGGCTTTTCGCTATAACAACGTGATGCCCGCGGGTGATAGGGAAGGTCTCTATGTGTAGGAGGTGGTCAAGATTTGGGTGAGGGTCATCATGTATTTTCTCATTCTACTAATCATTTTGGAGATCGAGAAGACAAAATCCTTCGTTTTCCTTCATGTGATGGCCTTTCACTTCATTATAGATCTTGTCAGATTGAGATGACGAGTACGAACTCATGTTTCATGTATTTTTTGGTAAGATAAAATCCTAAATTCTTGTTTAACGAATGAATTAGCTCTAACAAAGAAAATAACCATGTTGATTAAGTGAGTTCTAGTGTTGATCTTGTTGAAATTATGTCCATAAAATATGGTATAATAACTATTTGTGAGTATTTAATTATTTCTTTAACATTTATGTATGACTGAATTATATGAATGAATGAAAGTTTTACTTTAATTAAAATGTGTTTATAATTTACTTACATCCTAGAACTATTTTCAATGTAAGAAGAGTAAATGGAATTCACAGTCTTATGATCGACTAGGCAATTGAGTCCGATTACGACGATTAGGTTGAACCAAAGAATGCAGGTTTTGGGTCATGGGAGTGGAGACTCTAACAGTTGGCCTATACATGTTATGGAACAAGTTGAATATACCACTAATAAATTACTTTAGAGAAAAATCGTTTATCTAGCTCTAAATCAAATTGTTACACCTTAAAAGTATTTTCGTGATTGCCTTAATCATGCGGTGAATATGAAACTTGACCTAGTTACTTTCGATCTTTGATACACCAAATGATAAGTTTGAATTGCTGGACAATATCACGGCTGTTGGGATTGTGATTCAACTATGTTGGAGTTACGTTTCACAAATATGAAATTCGTGGTGAGATTGCAATAACAACAATATCATCTTATGCTTTATTGATGTGTGTGTGAATATATAAATTGGGCCTGATACTCGATGACATGACATGTCTTTCTTATTCACATTCAATAAAGGAGTTAAGGAAATAATAACTATAGAGGTAAAATTGTAATTTTACATCTCGCACTTGTTACTAATATTCATGAAGGGTAACATCGTAAAATATTCTGTGGATCGTGAAACAAAAATGTTTATTTCACAAACAGAAAATATAGCGCACATGAATGAAGAGTTGATTTGTCATCGAACCTATAATAGAGTCGTATGATGTCGGGATTAAATAAGCTGAGAATTTATGAAGATAAATTAGTCGAATATTTGAATCTCATAACTTTATTTATGTGGGTCTATTCGGTCACAGGAGTAACTCATAAGGACATGAATAAAAAACAACATCAGTTGGATCAAAAACATGTTTTGGATCAATGTACCCTTCCCGAACCCATATGTGATGGGTGTCTTCATTAAAGTAGTGAAGAGAAAAATTAATGTTGAAATTAATTAATTTATTAGTTTCTAATTATTGGATAATTAGTAAACAAAAAAATTAATTAATTAATTGATATGAATTAATTTAATTTATCAATTTGGATTGATGAATTTGAACACAGTATTGGCTTTAGAGGAGATGTAAAAATTGAAAAGAGCAGTGCAGGAAGGAGATTTTTGACGATTTACAATATAAGGGTATATGTGTAAATTCTATCATTATTATATAATGGATTGCAATAGGGTTGCATCTCTTAATCCTAATCACAATGTGTATTTAAACAGAGTAGAAAATAGTTTTTCTCTCTCTTCTTCTTGTTGCCGCCGAGCCTATGGAGGAAGAAGGAAAAATTGTCTTTTTTCTTCTTATTTTTCCTTCTTCAGTTGTTTATAACGTCCACACTCTACTCCTAACAATATCTTTGTGAGATATACTTCTGACTCTTACGAGTGGTTGTTGGTGTGAAAATTAATTGAAATTCTGCGAAAAACGAAGAATGTGAGATAATTAATTGGATTGTACAAAGTCAGAATTTCTCCGATACAAGAAAATGTATAAAATTATTTCTATCTCTTCTAAATACGTTTATCTAAATAGTATGATCAATTGTGTGATTTTATATTTAATATAATGAAATATTTATTTTTAATTTTTTTAATATTCCACTTATAAACTATTCCTGATTAATTAATCTTGTTCAAAATTTTAAAATGGATCCAACATATCTCTATGAGCATGACTACTCGTTTCAGTCCACTGAAGACATTTAGGAGAGGTTTTCAGTGCGGCTATTATATCCTTCTTTCTGTTTTTGATCTGTCAGTAATTTTCTGAAACTCAAGTTGTTGGGTTGAAATGTATTTATATAATTGATTTGATTCTTAACAGTGGCTCACTTGTAGGGTTGAAATTTCTTAATGAACACCTAGACAATTGCTGTTAAATAGGGTTGGAAGAATGTTGATGCAGGAATTTGAATTGAGAATTTCACTAAATTGTCAGTGATCTCTGAAATGGAGACGGTTACTTTAAAGCCAATATTTATATTGAATTAACTTTTACATTCATAGTTACGTGACATTAAAAGATTTGAAAACAAAAAGATTCAGAGTTTAGTCCTTAAAATTAATCTATAATCTTTAATATATTAAAAATAAAATTAATTTATAATCTTTGATATATTAAAAATGAGATGAGAATGAGAATTATTTTTGAATATTTTTGTCCACTTCATATTTTATAATTTTTAATTTATTCTTCAAGTTTATTAATGGTGTATTAATGATAGTTAATTTTTTCTTTTTTTCCTTATAATAATGTATATAAAGTTTTTCACCAGCTAACATGATGCAAATCACAAATACAAAGCTTGAATCTAAATTTTAAATTCAAAAATCTTTGAATTGGTCGCCTTCACACCCTCAAGAATACATAACTTATTTAAACAAACTAATACCGACATTTCCTTAGTTTTTTAATCCTTTAGCAAGAAAAATACAAAGGAGATAAAACTGTGGAGAAAACACATCCTACCTTGGACAAGGGGTTATGTCCGATCCCATTGAATTTCTAGCTATCATTTTACTGTTCTCTGTTATCCCAATACCAGCGCTACGATCCATCTCGTCGACCGGCAAACACTCCTTAAGTACTTCCAGTACATGATTCATGTCCGGCCTCTGGATTGCAGTTTCTCTAGTGCACGACATAGCTATCTCCACTATTTTCCACACAGAATTAGTATTGAATTCTCCTTCTGACCTCTGATCAGCAATGGTTTCTATATCTCCTCTTTCAATTGAAGGATGGACCCATTCCAATATACGAATGTTCGCCCTGGGTCCTCTTATTATTGCAGGCAAACCAGTTACTAACTCCAATAAAATAACCCCCAAACTGTAAATATCACTTTTCTTGTTCAAATTTCCACATATTTGCAATCTGTATGGAAAAATCAAAATGATCTAATCAATTATGATCTAATGCACTTGCAAATGTTGATTTTTTAGATTTTTTTTAAATACTTACTCAGGATCAATGTATCCGGGTGTACCGGCAGGACAAGTTGAAGGTTGTAATTCAATCTCGGTAGCAAAACCTCTGGATAACCCCAAATCACCAATCTTTGCTTGCATGTTCTCATTCAATAGTATGTTTGAAGGTTTTAAATCTCTTGAATTATATTTGGTTCGCAACCATTGTGTAGATATTCAACACCAAATCATTTATACATAAATCTCTTTATGCATTGACAGGGAGAAAGAGAGAGATTCATGGGATACCATGTGCTGCACCTACTGCAATTTGAAGTCTTTGAATCCAACTTAAAACTCTTCTTGTGGACTCTGACAGACAATAAAAAAGCATTCAATTTTAGCTTTAGCTTGTAATTAAGGAAGATCACTGCCTTCTTTTATAAACAAATTAAAAGGTAAGTAGATAACAAAAAGAAAACCAGATAAGTGTTGCTGCAAATTTCCATTTGACATGTATTCATAAATGAGAGCTTTGTTATCTCCCTCATCACAGTAACCAACAAGATATACCAAGTTCCGATGGTGGACAATCATTAGGAACTTTGCCTGCAAGTTCAAAAGTTTTGCATTCTTTCATCATAATGTGCAAAAGTGAATACTAATTTCAAGATGAGACAATATTATACGACATTTAAACCTCTGCTTGAAATTCCTTGTAGCCTTGCTTTGATTTAGGTGAAATCAACTTTGCAGCCACTTGAGTTCCATCTTTAAGAGCTACCAAATGCACCTTCCCAAATCCTCCATCTCCAATTATGTTGGTTAAGTTCTCAGTGATTCTCAAAATCTTAGAGTAACTATACTGCTGATTCTTTGATTTCGTTAATTCAACTGCAGAAGCTATAGCCAAGATAATTAGTCTCGTTTTTGTATGCCATAAAGAAATATTAACCAATTAAAAATTATGAACGTTCGGGATCCATTGAATGGTTTCTCACGTACTATTTTCCTCTTATATAATAATGGCGCAAGAGAGGATGATCAAGTGGACTAGGATATACCAATTTTACTATTTTTTCTTGCAGGAACTTGAAAGACAAAGATCCGAGTTGAAGCTTGGTGAAAATGAAAATAAAGATGAGCTTCAATAAGAAAGATACGAAAAATGCAGAACTTTGTTATTCGAAAGCTTTAATCATTCATCACAGTACGCAATACATATATATGCTAATCATTTGCTCATCTTTCGCGTAGGGAAGAGAGGAATATAAGTAGGTTACAAATATGCTCACATTCCACCTTTGACTTTGGACTCAAGAGTATCAAGAACTGAGCCTATGAGCTTATTCTCATTTAAATTACTGTAAAGACAGTGGAAAATAGATTAAAACAATTTCCAAAACATAGAAACCAATATCAAATTGAAGTTAATTATTTACAAGATTTTCAAATTTGGCAATACGGCTAAAATTCCTGGTACCGGACTAGTCAAATCATTGTAGGACAAGTCCCTGAAATAGGAAAAAAAGTAACTTCTCATAAAGATAAGAGTTACGTGATACAACTAATTATTGTTTTCCTAGAATTAGATATAACAATTGACCAAACTTGCTCAATACGAATTTCGTATAGAACTCATAAGAACTGTAAGGCATTGAGGTCAGAGATGGAAGATGCAATCTCTCCTGTCAACTTGCTTGTGCTCAAGTTCCTAGTTGTAATTTATCAAAATGGAATGTGTTGCCTCAAAAGAAGTAGCTAAGAGTTACATGCAAAATTAGAATATTTCCAAAACCAACTAAACTACTCACAGTGAGATGACTCTTGGAGAATCACCGTCGACGACGCTGTAGTTTAAACCTTCCCACATGAATTTACTCTTGACACACGGATCTCCTTGCTAGTTTCTATCCAATAATGAATTCTTTTGCTTGATTTTCATCATAGCATTAACTACGGGAGAGGAATCCAATTAATTAGTACTGTAATAAATCATATCATAGAAAAGCTGAAAATTAGGCGATAATGCATCTGAAAATAAAAGAAATTAAAATCTAGGTTCGTAGGTAAATTGTGCTTCAACGAAAATTTAAAAACTAATGTATTGATATTGAAAGATATCTAGGGGATTTATTTTACACTCGTGACATTGGAATCATGAAAGTACTAAAACAAAGTTAAAATTTGTTGAATTAACATAGAAATGCTAGCGATAGTCTTTGGGATGCGATTTATGTACTACACCCCGCTTGTAGGATCAATTCAATGGACGAAGTGACTTACTAACATGAATCAAAATTTACTATACATAATATAAATATGAAAATTTAAATAATGACTTATTAACATATAAGAAAATAATTTTTATTCACATCAACATATAATTCTCATTAAAAAATCTTTTAATTATTTATTAGTCCTTAAAATTTTATTTATGGAAAAGGAATAAAATAGTTATTTTCCAGGTAATTTTTGAGTTTAATGTGATTTTTTAAATAAATTCTGAAAATAATTTAGTTTTGAAACTAATTCCAAAATTAAGGTATAAATGACCACGTAGCAAGGCATTTTTTGCAAAGACGACTTCAAGTTGGCAAACTTCATCTTTACAAAAGACGCCTTCAGTGCAGATGCTCCCACCTACATACAAAAATAATCAACACAACCTATAACGCAACCTGCAAACAAAAATCATCCATCCTACATAACATTTTATAACTTTATCACACATTCTCAATGAATAGCATACACTTTTAACAAATTTTATGACTTTACATTTTATATTATTCTACAAAAATCTAAATACAAAAAATATAAATCAATCACGTTCTATATGGTGGTCGCTTCTCCACTTCTTGGACGTCTTTCATATGTTTATAGTTGACTTACTTGTGATTATGCATAATAGTTGTTGCTACATTTTCTTCCTCTACAATAAGCGGCAGGTTTTCCTCCTCAACATATGGGTCTTCATCCACAATAGGAGCATCTTCCACAATAGGCGAGTTTTGGGTACGTCTTCTACCTCCTCCTCTAGAAGCTCTAGCTCGTCATCCTCTATGCCGTTGAGGTTGATGAAATGGTTCAGAAGTAGAACCAAGTTGAGTCACTGACTCACCTCCAAATGTATAAAAGAATGGCGACGTGTATGGCTCTTGTTGAGACATAAATTTTTCGTTTCGAGGCATGTGTGGTTCTTGTTGACTTCTTTGAGATTAGCTGTGTACTCCATGCCTTCGAGACAAAAGAGCTTGATAAGCGGCATTCGCTTATCTTATTTCTTGTGCGACTATCTCACACACATTACGGATTCGAGGTGTTATCTAAGACAGCTCAGTATCATCAAGTGTCAAATTGTTAATATTGTCCGAACTCTCCATCTGCATAGATAAAAAAAATTATATAAGTTACTTATTAAATGACCATATAAGCCTATTAGTTACATAAATTAATAAAAAAGATTACCATTAAATCATATAACGCTCACTGTTGAGTTATGTGTCGTCGTGTGATTCTCTGATACTATAACATGTATGAGCTGTCATATCCATGTTCATCCACGTGCCCCTCAGCAATGTGTGTCCTACGCTCATCCCATCTCTCAATGTATGCCTGATGTTGGATGCCGTAATTTAGTTCATTTCTCCCCCTTAAGTCGATGTCATGCAACCGTCTTTCAGTATCACATGGCTCAAGCACACGTTGAATCATACTGAATTATATTAGAATACGATCCGGTTGATGCCATTCCACTATATGACCAGCAGTAATAATGTTCAATGAATTGAGAAATATCAATACGAGCATGTGTGCACACTGCTAACAAATGGAAACATGGGAGGCCAAATGATTGTAACTTGTTGCAAGTACATGTTCGTTCCTTTTATTCATATAATGTCTGTTTCGTCCTTTGTACATGTGATTCTGATGTTGATCAGTGAGAATCTCGAACCTCTCATTAGCACGGTCAAAAATTATGATCTCATGTGAACTAGCCCTCGCTTCCCAAGTTTTCATCTTCTCAACAGCATCTCTAGCTTCGCTTCTCCACTTTTCAAACCAATTCACACTGCGATAAAACGTAAGCTCAACCAAAGCCGTAACTGGTAACTTGCGAGCTCCCTTTAGAACATCGTTAAAGGATTCTACAATGTTTGTTCTCATCCAACCATATCGTTATCCACCATTGAATGCTAGAATCCATTTTTCCTTTTCAATATTATCAACGAAGTGCACACACAGACTGTTTATTTTCTTCATTTCATCCATACAGATTTCAAACTTTCTTTCCTGATGTTTCATTCCCACTCTAAATACTAAATTTTTTAGAGTCTTGTTCTTGAATTTGTCATTAAAGTTACTCGCAACATGCCTCAAACAATATCGATAATGGCCTAATGATTTTGACCACATGAAAATCTAGGGTTTGAGAGAGATAAAAGAGATATTACAAAATTGATGACATATATCCCTTCATAAAAACTGAATAATTTTGAGATTTGAAGAATAAATTTAAGAGATCAAATAAGTTAGAAGATATACTTAGGGTTTGAGGAGTTCTTGCTAGTAATTTGAGAGATTGAGAAATTTTTTTTGTGAATGAGAGTGAGATAAGAGCGAGAGAGTGTAATGCCAGCGAAATGACAGTAAACTCCGGCCACAATCGATGACGAACGGCAGCGGGCTGAGGGATTTCTATTCGCGGGCATTTTGTTTGCGAAACAACTATCTGTTTTATGTCTATACTGCGAGGTTATAAAGGTATCATTGAAGGCATCTTTATAAAATACATCTTCTACTATTAATGAATGCGTCTTTTATAAAGACGCCTTCTACTTTTGTGAAGGCGTCTTTACAAAAGACATTTTCTACGTGGCCTCATTTGTGGCCACACTAGCTCGAAGGCGTCTTTTGCAAAGACGCATTCGTCTTAGCTGTACATTTCCACCTTACTTTTAGAATTTATTTTAAAAGTATAGTATTTTAATTATTATTTTTCAAATATATTGTAGAATACTCAAAAATCCTTATTTTCCTATAATAAAGTAGTCTAATGTAAAATATACACGTCACACACTTTGTCCTACTAAAAATAAAGTAGAAAAGATATTAAACCAAAAAAGTAATTGAATAAAAACACTAGGCTTTGAACGCCAGACCCGAAGGGGAGAGAGCGCATTGCAGCCTGCAATTTGCAGGGACGGTAAGAGCCACTGAACGAACGCCAGCATTAGGGTGTTCGCGGTTCGATTTTATAATAATACTGAATCGAATCGAACCGTAAGTTTTAAAAGAAGTAAATCGAACCGTGAGTTTTGGTTTAGTATTATTGATTAAAAATAAATTTTTAAATCATTTTGAAATGTTATTATTGAAAAAATAATATGAAATTAAAGTTTTGTTTCGGTTTGGTTTGGTTTTATATGAAATTATATATAAAAATAAATAAATAATATAAATTTAATGTTTCTGTTCGAAAACCACCAGAATTTCAGAGCTGAAACTTCGGTTCTCTCATTTTCCCGAACCGAACACATATAAAGAACCCGGCCGAACCGGTCATATCTTGTTCGGTTCGGTTCAGTTCGATTGGTCCGGGATAATTTTGAACACCCCTAACCATCGCACCCTCATATCGCTCTCAAAATCCTCATGTCGCACAACCTCTTTCATTTTTTATTTAACTGAAATAATTTCAAAAATTGGTACCCCTTATTCTGTTCTGTTCTCATGTTGGAACTGGAATATTTCGACCTGAAGAGAACATAATTAACCATTACGGGACAATTATGACTGTCCTTACCACTCCTCCAAACTACGACATTCGGATTATTTGAATTGTCTAATTGCATGAAAATACTAAAAAATGTTAACAATTAGTAAACTCTCAGAAAAGATAGGATCACAACAGTTTTACAGGGAATAATTTGTGCGACTGGTTGTGTTTCGTTAGTCGCAACTGCAGCCTATCACTCACTCCTCTAATCTAAAATATACGGAATTGTTTGAATAGTCTACTTAATTATATGAGTAAATCGACCAATTAGAAGTAATAGTGCTACAGTAAGTGACCAACTTATATAGCTGCTTTGAAATGAAGGATAAACATGAAACATGAGAATTGCCTTACATTATATTTCCCACCAACGGCGTACCGTCTGCGGCCTAAGAGTGCTACTCCATCCTGAATCTGATAAATGGAGGTGTCTAAATGACGTACTTCTATGGCTGAAATGTAAGGAATCCCCATGTCAATATTAACTAAACATACTTCCATATAATATGTAGAAGAAACATGAATAATCTCTGTGAATATATTGTTAGAGTTTATTCTCATCCACAAGTTGACACCAAGATTGAGATCGAAGATTGGGGTCTTGCTTTGGCCATCGTGATTCCCATAAGCGAAGTTAGCTCTGACCAGGTACTTGTTATTTCTGCCTTCCTTTGGCTCAAGTCTGTAGCAGTTTCTTAGGCCTTGCAGAAAACTTCGTAATGTCCTATATTGAGTTCTCAGATCTATTAGCATTTCAGGGGGCAACTTTTTAGCGATCCTTGTATCAATTAGGTCTTTGTCTGATTTGTAAAACACGCCTATATTCTCATCCGTATAGTCTGCGGCTACACCACAATCGATGCTAAAGAAACCTATCCGAATTTCCAAATGAAGAAGGAAAATTACTGAAAGTACCGTTTTTTTAAATTAAGACAAGCCTGATGTAGTAATATTTACTCTAATAATTGGTTTAACTAGTTTTGATCATTTTTCTTACTTGTTTCTTGATATTAGGCTGACACTGGGCTGTAAATAGGGGCGGTTCCAGAACTTTTGTCGAAAGGGGCAAAAAAAAATTTCCTATTTGACATAATAATAAATTAATAGTATTTTATTAAATTTTGATAATTTAAAAAATTCGAATAATACAAATAACATACAATTTCGTTATTTTATACATTTGAAGGTGATAAATCATATATTATTATTAATTTTATAAATTTTAAGGAATAAATAGTGTACACTTATATAATTTTGTCGATGGAAAGAGGGACAATTAGTAAATTATTTTATAATTTAACATTTTATTTAACTAATGGTATGTATAATATAAAAAACTAGAAAGAAATGCCCTCCTTTCCTATAAAGTAGAATCACTTATGGCTGGAAACAGTATATATATATATATATATATATGTGTGTGTGTTTTAATGGTATCACGTGAATCATAATATTATTTTGAGAAAAAAAATGTTACATTATCTTTTGGGAAAAAATTACAGGCCTTACAACAAAAAAAAGCCTTGTTGTTGGGGTCGAAAATACCCGATATGTGATGTGTCACACTCTAATGCCGAAAATTTTATTCCGGCATTGAAGTTAGGATTAATCCTGGCCATTAGATCTGATCAGGATGATCACAGCCGTTAGATAGGTTTATGGGTACAATTGTTTTGCAACCGGAGCAACATGTAGCCTATCTTTCTCACTTTCCCTTTCTCCTTTCCTCCTCTCTCCTTCGATTTCTCCTTTCCCATAACCAAAAAACCCTAAAACTCAGATGATGCTCAACCCCTTCTCATTTCCTCCTCTCTCCTCCTACTTCCCATAACCAAAAATTAGGGCACGTGAGCAGAAGCTTCCCTCGGCGACTTCGATCAAGCTCTTTTCTCCAAGATTTTCTCGCGATTTACAGTTTTGATTTGGTAAGTTCACTAATCCTTCAAGTTCAACATCTCGATCTAGATGACGCTCGATATTTTGGTCGCGATCTTCAAAACGAGTTGGATTTTGTTCACATGAAGTTGATTAGAAAACCTGGTATTATCTTATGTCTTCAAAAATTTTCTGATTCAAAATGCAAACTCTGAAGTTTATATGTTCTGTGTAAATCAATGTTGTTGGAGAATCGATTGTGGGGAATTGATTCTGGTTTTATGTGGCTAAAGGTTCGGTTGATGATGGTGGGTTTCTAGGGTTTCGACATTGGATTTGGGTTTCATTGGTTTGGAGATTGGATTTCACTGGTTTCATTGGAACTAGGATTTCACTGTTATGGTATCAGAGCTCGATTAAGGCTTGGAGCTGGTGTTTCATTGGTCTCTTCGTTTGCTGAGTATATTAAGTATGCTATATTTGTAAGATTTTTCAGATTATGCGTTTGTCTCTACTCCATCCTTGCAGGTTAAGACCAATTTTAAAGGTCGTCTAGAAAGAATAACTGGCCTCACTTTCTCAAATGTTCTTAATGTACTTGTATCCTCAATAGCTGACTCATAGGTAAAATCAGTTGTAACTGGTTATAATTCTCCAACAAGATTAACCACTGTGTGTAATCCGTATAAAATTTGCATATATTCCCATTTGGAAACTATACATATTATTTTCTTTTTTCCTCGAACCGTTTTAACCTATGAATAGAAGAATTTGGAATAGTTGTTTAGTTTAGTGTTCTCAATTAGATATAAGTCCTAATTAGATTGTCTGTTAAATGTTCGTTTAATATGTTGGTTGTGAAGTCAACTGAGGTTCAGACTCTCTCTCCCTGGCCTATTTTAATGATTTCTTTTATTGTTGGTTACTTTTATTGTTGATTCATATGCGATTTGATTGAACCTCTAGATTTTTTTAGAATTTGACGGCAGGAAAATATGGATAACATGTTGTTCTGAATTTGTTTGGAAGTACTTTTTTGAGTAATTAAAACTGGTTATTGACAATGAGTCTATCTTCTTCTGGATGAATAGTAAATCATAGTATCAAATTTCAATTTTCTCATGTTATTTTTTATTTTATTATTGTTATTTGGATAAAGTTGTATTGATTTTCAGATTATTAATACTGAGAGGAGAGCATTTTCAAGTTATCTTCCTTTAACCTGATGTCAATCTTGAACTTATCTCTGCATCTTTTGCAACATGATGCATTGAGGTTATATATGCATATTTAATAATATTCCTTCTGTTGTCTCATGGATTGAGCATATTACCACTTAGATTATTGTTGATCCTTTGACTGAGGGCATACTAAAATTAAAATTCAAGAATCATGTAGAGAAACTGGGACTTGGTTTTAGTTTATAATTGTATTCATTTAGTTGATTATTGAAACTCTTATATATTTTCATGTTTTCTCTATATGGGTCATTGGTAAGATATGTATCTTTGTTGTCTTCCTTTAACCTGATGTTATTCGATAATTTGGAAATTTTTGCTATGAAGTAAACTATGATTAAATTATTTTTGTTTATTTCAGGTATGGTTATGTAATTCTAGAAGATGTTCTGAATTGCTTGATCAGTATATTACAAAAGGTGAGGTCATAGAAAGGATTTGGAGGTTTTTATATTGGTTTTGCATTATCTAAACCTTGCTTGATTTGTCACTACGGGTATGCTTATTATCCATATGATCTACACTTGATTTGTCATTGTCGGCATGCTTAAATTTATAATATTGTGGTCTACTTGGATTCTGATTTGGGATCTTATTATTTATCTTTAAGGAGATTACAGATCAGAGATGGAAAATACATTACAGCACGATACTAAGGGCACAAACGATGCAGCTAAAGCAAACATTAAAAAGTACCAGGATTAATTGATCATTGAAGAAGCGTCTAGACAAATATAGTCCAGCAAAGGAACTAATTCTCGATCTATTCATTAGCGACTTTAATAGTTAAAGAAGTCGACTGAGTTTAGAATAGAAATGATTTGTGAAGAACAAAGAATATGCATATGTAGTGATACCAAGGAATGAGATGCTTTTTTTGTAAAGGGTTGTTATTTCATAAAGATTTACAATGAGATTAATACGTGAAAATGATCAAGTATATAAAAATTTACATAAAGATTTACAATGAGATTAAAGGTTGAAAATGATCAAGTGTAAAACAAAGTAGCGATTGGTAGGGAGAATGATGAAAATGGCTACCTTGTGTAAATGATTAAGTACATAAAAATAGTTGAGTTCCATCAAAACACGTACATGAAAATGGAAAAGTAGAGAAATTTTCTAAATGCATGAAAATATGGCTAAATGAGAGAAAATGTGTGAAAATGACCAAGTGTGTGAATATATAATTTATCGACTATGATAAAGTATGCGAAAATGTCTAAGTGTATGAAATAACCAAATTTGTGAAAATGATTAAGTGTGTCAAAATGACTAAGTGTATGAAAATATTTAAGTGTGTGAAATTTGCTAAGTTGCAAAAATTACTAAGTGTGTGAAAATGACACTTAGCAATTGAAGCCATTAAACTAACATTTGGCAATAAAGAAATGACCAAGTATGTTAAATGATTAAGTTGCAAGAAGAGCTAAGATGTGAAAATAACTAAGCACATGAAAATGACCAAGTATGTTAAAATGATTAAATGTGCAAAATATAACCAAGTGTGTGAAAATGACTAAGGGTTTCAAACTAAGTGTGTGAAAATAAGTAAATTTGTGAAAATTACTAGGTTTTGAAAATGATTTAGTATATAAAAATTGTTAAATGTGTGAAAATGTCTAATTATGAATATAGCTAAGTATGTATGAACATTTTTAAGAGTCAAATGCCACAATGAGAACCTAAATGCCATCAGTACATGGTGATTCGCCTATCATGACTGGCGTTTGGGGCCTGCTAGACACGTTTGAGCATTAAACGTCAGACACACACAAGTTTGGCCCAATACTCCCTATTGGATCATGGCACGCGCAAATCAATTTCTGAAGGGTATAACTTTTGACTCGGGTAGAACCACATGACCCGTAAGATATCAAATCGAAGCTTATTCAGAGATCCACATGCATTATTGGGTTTACTCGTTGCAGCCCAATTTATTGTCCAAAAAATAATGTTTTAAGTACTTTCGGAGGCCCGGAAGCTGTTTTAGTCTTAATTTTGAGCTTTCTTGTAATTTTCATCTCTTTTAAATTAAAACCTAAATAGGTTATTTTTCAAATTTTATGGGGTTATAATTTATAAAATTAAAGGTTAAAATTTCAGATTTTAATATTCAATTTCAAACTTTTATCGGATATGTTCGATTTATAAATAAAATCTGACCTTGAGGGTTATACCTGTTCGTCATAACATCACAACCTATAATTATATATGGTTAAAACCCGTCTCACTCGATACTTGTCACAAAAACATAACAACATTATCAATGACAACTTTTAACGAGTTTGTGAATAAGTGTTCAATTCTATCGAGAGTCCTTAATTAATCCAATCTAATTATAATAAGTGAGTATCATGAATGTCTGCTTTGAAATAATGAATTTTTCTATTTTTATCAATGATTTTTCCTATGTAAGGTAAATAATTACAAAAATGTCAATTTTAAGGAAAATTGTGAAGAATGGCGATTAGAGCCATATAAATGATGATTAGGAGCAAGAAAATGGCGATCAGGAGGGAGACTGACGATAAAAAAAATGGCGATTAGGAGGGAGGCTGGCGATCGCCTATCTGTACATGGCGTTTGGAGACTGAAGCAGGCGATTAGAGGCATAAAATTAGCATTTGGCTTTGACGATGTGATTACACCTTCAGGATGGCGTTTGGGGGAAAGATAGGCGATTATATTGTACGCATTTGATGAATCCCACTACGCAATCAGTAAACCACAATATGTATTTGATGAACTCATCCAAGAATTATTAATTTGTACGTATTTAGTGAACCCTATTTCGTAATGGGGTACAAAGAGAATCTTGAGGGGTTCATCAAAATATTTCACGTACAAAATTAAACATTCTTCGAGGGGATCACCAAAATACTTCACGTACAAAATTAATCATTCCTGGAGGGTTTCACCAAAATATTTCACGTACAAAATAAATAAAACTTTAAGGGGTTCACCAAAATGTTTCGCATACAAATTCAATCATCTTGGAGGGGTTCACTAAAATAATTCGCGTACAAAATTAATAATACTTGGAGGGGTTCACCAAAATATTTCACGTACAAAATCAATAATTTTTTGAAGGGTTCACCAAAATATTTTACGTACAAAATCAATAATTCTTCGAGGGGTTCACCAAAATATTTCACGTATAAAATCAATCATTCTTCGAAGGATTCACCAAAATATTTTACGTACAAAATCCATCATTCTTCGAGGCGTTCACCAAAATCTTTTAAGTACAAAATCAATCATTCTTCGAGAGCTTGTTCTTACTATCCCTTAAGATTTGGATGCCTAGAACATAGCTCGCCTTTCCTAAATCTTTCATTTAGAATTTCTCAGCTAACCACTTCTTTACTTTTGACAAAGTTTTTACATCATTCTCAATTAGTAAAATATCGTCTACATAAAGAACTAAGAAAACCAATATCTTATCTTTGATGTATTTATAAACACAAGTTTCGTCAACATTCTGCTCGAAGCCATACGATTTAATAATTTCATCAAATGTAAGATTCCAAGATCTAGATGTTTGCTTCAATCCATAAATAAATTAAGAAACTTGCTTACTTTCTGATGTTGCCCATTTTTCACAAAATCCATTCTTCAATTGAGCCATTCAGAAAAGTTGTCTTGACATCCATTTGCCATATTTCATAGTCTAAACTTAGGACTATGGATAAAATGATGTGAATGGATTTTAGCATAGCAGCAGGAGAGAATATCTCTTCATAATCAACTCCTTCACTTTGTGTATAGCCTTTGGCTACCAGTCGTGCCTTGAAAGTCTCTACTTTTCCATATACACCTCTTTTCTTCTTGAAGATACATTTACACCCAATGGTCATAACATCTTTAGGTGGACCTACAAGTTCCCAAACAGAATTGGAAAACATCGATTCTATTTCTTGGTTCACGGCATCTTGCCATTTCTCATTTTTAGAATCTTCCATCACCTCTTTAAAGGGTAATGGATTGTCATTACTAGTGTCAGACACTAGGACATGTCCATCTAGTTCATAGCAAATAGGTTGTCTTTCAAACCTCACACTACGATATTGCACTGGGGTTTCTTGAATAGGAACAATGATTTTTGTGGTTTGTCGTTTACTAGTTAATGATGAAGGTGGTATGATTTCATTGGATGCTAATTCTTCGCGAACTACTTTGTTCTGATGTTTGTAGTTTTTCATATAGTTGTTTTCAAGGAAAATGACATTTGTCGATACAAACACTTTTTTACCCTTGTAACTATAAAAATAACCACTTTTTGTTTCTGGAGAATCGCCAACAAATATACACACTTTAGATCTTGAGTCTAACTTTCCAATCTTGGGTCTAAGAACGTGAGCTGGACACTCCCATATATGGGATGAGGCAAACTAGGTTTGGAGCTAGTCCATAAGTCTAGAGGTGTATTGCTTACAGACTTAGAAGGCACTACATTCAAAATGTAGGATGCCGTTTGAAATGCATATACACAAAATGTGAGTGGTAGTCATAAATAGTTTAACATCGTCCTAATCATCTCCAATAGGTTTCAGTTTCTCCTTTCTAAAATACCATTTTGCTGCGGCGTTGCAGGTGTTGTGAGTTGAGATAGAATACCATACTCCAGCAAGTAATCCTTGAATTCTAAATCTAAGTATGCACAACCTCGATCTGATCGAAGTATTTTCAAAAATTTACCTAATTGTTTTTCATTTCGGCTTTTAAGTCTTTAAACTTTACAAAAGTTTCAGACTTTCTTTGCATTATGTAAGTATAATCATATCTAGAGTAATCATCAATAAATGTGACGAAATACTCATACCCACCTCTAGCTTGTATATAGATCGGTCCACAGACATCACTATGTACTAGCTCAAGTGATTTTTTGGCTCTTTGACCTTTCCAGAGAAATGTCTCTTGGTTATTTTATCATCTAGAAAAGATTCACAAACTGGAAGAGTTCCAACTTTTAGTTCTCTCAAAGCACCATGCTTTGTTGACCGATTTAATCTATCTACATCAATATGTCTCAACCTAAGATGTCATAGATATGTGTCATTATCGTGAGAAATTCTTAGTCATTTGTTATTTATAGAATTTGCTATTTTAAACAATTCTGAATTATTTAACGCACGTTCAGTCGGTTTAAGCATATAAACGTCTGTTCAAAATTTTTACATGACAAATATTAAATTCATTCTTCAATATAATAAACTAATTATTAATAAAAAGAAATATCAAATAATTGTTCAAGCACTAACGATAAAGAAATCAAATTTCTTGAAAGACCAGGAATAAAATAAACAATGCTCGAAACAAGAAAACTACTTTCCAATGCTTAAACAGACTGTCCCCAATGCTTTTGCTGACACGAGCACACCACTGCCAACTCTCATTAAAACCTCGCCATCAGTCAGCTCCCTTGATGAATCAATCATCTGCAAAAAAGAACATACATAGTTAGTGGCTCCAGAATCCAATATCAAGGATGATAAATCATATTCCACTAAACAAGCTTCAAGTACAAATAAACCATATTTACCTTTCTTTTTCATCTTGGAGAGATACTTGTTATAGTTTCTCTTCCATTGACCTTCAACTCCACAATGGAAACATTCATTGGTTCTTTCTTTTTGGAGTTGTTGTCTTTCTTGTTCTTCTTGGCCTTTAGGTGACTTCTCGGCTTTCTTTCTTTTCTTATTCTTACTTTTGACTTTACCATTGTTCTTCTTCCTTATGTTACTATTAACAACAGTGGAAGAAGACTTTTGCTTAGTAACATTTTCCTCACCGTCTTTGGTCATACTCTTATTCAATGACCTAAAAGTCAACAGTTCATTCAACAATGAGGTTTTGTGTAATTGAAACTTGTTCATAACATCAATGGTAGCCCTTGAATCTATTATCCAAGCATCATATTTGTCCCAAACATTTTCGGGGCATCGTCAGCGACCTTTTCAGAAAATTCCTCAATAAGGACAAACTTGTGGTTCTCACATATTAGCATCAAATTCAAATTTGATTTCCATCTTATAATGTTATCACCATTGAGTTTTTCGACTGTAAGAAAAGTAAGAATGGGGTAGCACATGGTAAACATAATAATAATTGAAAAATAAAACATACATCATTCAATATAATTGAAATAAATTTCAAGAAATTCAGAAAGTAAAGGTGATGTATGAAGGCAACATATCAAACACACAAACTTAACAATTACTAATCCACGATAAGATAACCTAACAATTAATGTACCGCCTTAGGGTCGATCAGATTAATTTGAAAGTGTTTATGAGATATTCTCATCCTTATTAATTGAAACTCAAAATATCTCATATTTTCTCTTTTAACAATAATGTATCGCTAATTTGGTTAATTCACAATTATCCACTCAAAGCTTAACTGTAACTTTGTGTGTGTGACCCATTATTTTAGATTTCATGACTTGATTTAGAATATGCCGCCTTAGGGTCGGTCAAGTTTAAACTATATCACTTGGTCCTATCTTTTTAAGGAGTTCAACCTTGATATGATACAGTTCGAAACTTTTCTTTGGGGGATGAAAACAAAGTCATCTCGAGACCCTCTCTGTATCTCATAGTGTTGTACTCAAAATGGAGACCATGGGTTACATTGACATGTCAACATTTTTTCACTCACTTTTTTATGCTTAATGCGTTTCTATTTAACTGATCAATTTATTTTAAATTAATTACTTGTTAAAATACCCTATGAATGTAAAATTAATTATTAAAATCTTATTGGTCTAAGTTAACTTAACCTTCTAAAGAGCCTAAGTCAAAATTAGGTGAACTTAGAAAAATTAAATAATTATATTCATGAAACTTTAATAAAACTCTTTTAATAAAGTTGGCTATCTTAAAGGTTATTAAGGCCTTTAGAATGGTGTGATTACCAATTTTAACTAACAAAAACTTAGCGGTTTACATGTAATTGATTTTCTAAAGCAATTCACACAAACATATTAGGAGAGTCGTAATCAATCATGCTTCTACTGATGAGATGCATGATTAAATAAAACTGTGTGGGCTTTCATGTATGGCATGCGATTGACTAATGCATGGTTATGTTATTAATCAAATCAATAAATATTTATTTAAATAAATACAATAAATGAATAAATAAATAAGTGATGAACCGAGTGTTTATTGGGTATTTCTAAATTACTACATTTAAAAAAATTACAAAGAGGACTAGAAGAATACATATTTCAAAAATAGCTCTTTCTCCCCCAGAGATCCATTTTCATAATCTTTAAACTTTGATCAAAATCCTTTTAATTAGGATAAACTATTTTTTCTAATTAAAATATCACATTAATTATCTTTTAAAATTAATTGAATTATTAGTCAAAAAATAATTTGATGACTCATCAACTTTTAGTCAAACCCAATTAATTAATTTTAACTTTCAAAAAATTAAAATGGATAACTAACTTTTTAAAATTTTAAAAATTAAAAATTTAGAATTTAAAAAATAAAGATAGGGCAACAAGGTATCACGGATCTACGAAACATACCATGACAATCACAATAATTGTTGTGGCGGTGGTAGTGGGACACTCCTACCGCCATTGTCGGCGGTCCAACCGCTGGCGTCCCTCACGGCGACGCCCCCGCCGGTGCCACTTTTGCGGAATTTTTCAGTGGCGATTCCGCCACTGGAAAGCCTGCAGCCAGTGCCGACAACCACTTTGCCGGTGCCGGCACTGGAATTCTTAACTCATATTACTCTTTTATTCTCCTTGTTCGTCTTGTGCGTTCTTCATCTTCTCGTGTATGAAATTTTTGCATCATGATATTCAAAATAAAAATTACCAAAATTCATATGCCCCAATCGGCTTACACTAGATCTAAAGAAAGATAAAGAACAAAGTCTAACCCAAAAGTCACCATACAATTGACGATTCATCATCATGCATGCATTCAAAAAAACATAATCATCCATTCATTCAGACATATTGAAATATATAATGAATAATGTAAGAAACCCACACAGCATTTATTGTATATATATAAAAAGACCACTATGATACCAATTATTGAAATTCAAGGTGACTGAGTGGCAGAAGGCGTGGTGGTCTTTTAAAAAAATTAATAAAATAATAAACGATCGCATCGTCCCAGATCCCAAAGATGAAAAATTTTTAATTGAAAAATATTTTTTTTTATCAGATCCATTATATATCTATACATTAAATCTATGGCATACAAATATATAAATTATACTTCTTGTAATCTATCAAGCGTCCTTGCAAACAATGAACGTGTAATTTTACGAACAACAGACTGGAAGATGCACACCAAGATCTCCCGACCTAATCCTTAAACACACAAGGATGTGTGTGAGCACGTAGAATAAATCAAAGACACTTTTCTGTTTCTAGATGTACTCAACACATGAGATCTAGAGATTTTGGAGAAGGACTACTGTGAAACAAAACTCTAAGAGAATTAAGAAAACTCATAGAACTTTTTTATTAACCTTTAATCACACAATTGTACATTGATTGCAGTTGCATCACTGACGTCAATAGAATAATATCAATATATATCTTCTAGGTCAATGCTCATCAGATTTATTTAGGGATTTACACAAATTAATAAATTAATTAAAATACGGCATTGTAGTGTGACCCACTACAATTGAGCAACATTACAGTGTCACACGACACTACAGTGTGCCATGAAGAGCCACAGTGCCTCACGACACTATTGACTCACGACACACAATGTGCTACGTGCTCACTATAATGCCACGTAGCACTACAATAGTCCATGTCAATCTTTGATTCAAAATCAATGATTGAAATGTGACAGTCCAATATGTCACGTGGCAATTTTGTAAATTTATTATTTATTTTAATCAGATAAATATCTAGATATCAGTTAATTCAAAATTAACTTATATGATCTCACAATCAATTATCTTATCTGTTTATTAACAGATTAGACAAATCATATCAAATCATTATCTCATAATGATTTAATATTATTTAATTTCATAAACCAAATATTATATCTCACTTATCGATCAACACAAAATTAATTGGTAAAATTATTTAATATTAATTTCCAAAAATTACATTAAATATTAATTAATTAATTACATATAATTATCTCATAATTATATATTTGTCCCAGAAATTTAATTTCTATCGCAAGTTAGTCATTTTCTCATGTCCTGAAATATTCACACCTTAGACTATGTAGTATAGAGGTGACTTGGGGACCATGGACCCATAATTCTAAGTTCTAATAAAACACATTATTAATTGAACTCTTTAATTAAATAATCTTATTTATTAATTCATTATAAATATAAAATTGCACTCTTAGTAATTACAGTATATTTACAGAGTATTCTTGTGTAGTCCATTAATATAATCACTTCATGTAGTTTTGTCCTCCAATTATTGGTTCATAAACGAGAGCTGGTCAAAATTACTATTTTACCCTTCTAATTATCTATTGATCCTTAAGTACCAGTAATTCACTAATGAATGGTCAATTTATAATCGTATTATAAAATTGAGCTCAATAACCATTCAGTTTCATATTTAACACTTAAGGGAACCAATATACAATCCGTTCGGAAAGCTTGGATTCTAAATCTTGTAAGATCATATTCACAATCATCCATGTCACTAAATCTCAAAAATAAAAGTCACTAGCTTGTTTTGCAAACAAATATTAACAAGTGAATTAAACGATCCAGTAGACATGCATATGAGTCATGACTACTCATGATTCAGACTGATCTACATATATTCATCAGTTTTGATATGTTCTAAATCGTTATGATAAATGATGAGTTAATAAAAATATTATTCGACATCAATCATGTCCTATATAATCTAATAATATAAAGTACATTCACTAATATGTCTATCCACATCAAGATTATATGCATTCAAAATGCTTAACGAACTGTACTAGCAACCATTTATTAAATATTTCATACTTTAATATGTTGAGGACTATTTTATTCATTATCAATGATCTTAATCCTCTCGTACTTATACATGATCATAGTCTCATTAATGAATATGGAATTTTAGGATATTTATATATAAATTATTCAACAATAATTTGAAAGAACAATTATAAGAAAATGTAATTTCATTAGTTTCATATTAAAAATATATAAACACATGCTTTGAGGATATTATGCCCAACATCTACTAGGTTGCATATAGTCTGATCGAGAAGTGACGACTTTTGTCTAAGTTATTTATGGATTCTAAGGTATTCTTTATGTGTGTTAAGTTTAAATTTTAGTGTAATAAGATTTGGGTTTGTTGGTATGCCTATAAATAATAGGTTTTATCTTATAGTTTGGTGGCTTTGCTTCGATAAAAGGGTGAGATGTGTCTCTACTCTAAATGAAACATCACGTGATGAGGAAGGTCTACCTTAAGAGATATGAGGTAGCATTATGATGTGAGAGATGAATCTATCCCAAGAGGGTACCTGTTATATTTTCACACACATATACTTGATAAGCTAATTTCCATAACAGAAAAATAACAAGAACAAGGAAGAACACTAGCAAAATTATACTGGTTTAGCCTATCAATGTAATAGACTTACATCTAATTTACAGAGACCTGCCAATCCATTATATGATCAAAGTTTACAATGCAGAGCTATAGAGAAAACATCCATAGATTGAAGAAGAAGAAGAAGAAGAAGAAATACACAGTTGATAATGCAAATAGAAAAGCTTCGTTCAAGTTTTCTTTCCTATCGAGCAGTGTTTATCACACTCTCTCCTTCACGTGGCTTCACCCTCACTCTCTCTCTCTCTCTCTCTCAGTCTCACTTTGTCACTCTTCATCGTAACTAACTCAATCATTACCATTCTGATATATTCCATCAGAATCATGCACAGACACGCGCACTAGAAAATAGATCTCCATGTGGCAGCACTTGATTGAACCAAAGACACTGTCCACATCCAATATAAAAGGGGCTAGGATAACCAACTTATCCTACCTAGCAGCTACATACTCAGGTTAAGTATTTATAGCTGGACCACTGAAGTTGATACACATCACAAATTCTCCACCTTGTTTCAAACTTAAGAGTGTCTTTCGATCATATAATAGCTTTAACAGTAAGCCATAATAGCAATTAGTAAATAGAGGACATGACATTCAACAAGTTTAAACATTTCCTAAACTTGTTGGATGTCACTACCTTAGTTATCATATCTGCAGGATTGTCTTCAGTATGAATCTTGTCTATAGAAACCTTTCCTGAAGTAAAAATATCTCTGATAAAATGAAGCTGACATCTATGTGTTTAGTCCTTTCATGGTGCATCTGATTCTTTGATAAATGTATTGCACTTTGATTGTCACAATAAACTGTTACCCTGTCATGTTTAACTGCTAGCTCACTGATGAGACCTTAAAGCCATAAAGCTTCTTTGACAGCTTCTGTGGTAGCAATATACTCAGCCTCAGTTGTGGATAGAGTCACAACAGGTTGTAGGTTGGCTTTCCTGCTAATTGTACAACCACACAAGGTAAACGCATAACCTGCTAGAGACCTCCTTCTATCAAGATCACCTGTAAAATATATCCCACTAAAGGTTCTGAAGTGTACTCTGTCCTTTGGTACTTCAAACCAAAACCAATTGTTCCCTTAAGATATCTTAATACCCAAAACCAATTGTTCCGAATGAGTTTTTCCAGTTTTAGACATAATCCTACTAACAAGACTAGCTGCATAAGCCAAATTTGGTCTAGTGCACACCATTAAATACATTAAACTGCCAACTGCACTAGAGTAAGGTATTTTCTCTATGTAATCTCTTTCTTTCTCAGATTTAGGTGACATGCTAGATGAGATCTTAAGATGTGCAGCCAAGGGTGTTTATACAGGTTTAGAGTATGACATCTTAAACCTTTCAAGAATCTTCACTGTATAATCCCTTTGAGATACATGCATACTAAAGCTTCTTTTGTCTCTTAGAATATTCATTCATAAGATCTTCTTTGTTGCCCCAAGATCCTTCATTTCAAACTCCTTACTAAGTTGTAGTTTTAGTTTAGTAATTTCAGCCATATCAGATGAAGCAATTAACATGTCATCTACATATAGCATTAAGAAAATATTGGGATGACCTATTATACATAAAAAATAAACACAACTATCATATATGCTCCTTGTGTACTTATTTCTTAGCAGAAATTCATCAAACCTTAAATACCACTGCCTAGGACTTTGTTTCATCCCATAAAGTGATCTATGAAGTAAACAAACTTTATTCTCATTACCTCTGATAGTAGATCCATCTGGTTGATCCATGTAGATCCTCTCTTCTAGTTTTCCACGTGGAAAAGTAGTTTTTACATCCATTTTCTCCAATTCCAGATCAAATTCAGTAACAATTGTCTAATGGATGTGTGCTTCACCACATGAGATAAATTTTTCATGTAATCAATTCCTTCTCTCTGAGAGAAGCCTTTAGCCACCACCCTTACCTTGAATCTGGGGTTTTCAAGTCCTGAAATGCCCTCCTTCCTTTTGAAAATCCACTTACAACTAACAATTCTCTAATTTGGAGGTTTGTTCACAAGTGTTCAGGTCTGATTCTGTAACAGAGAAGACATTTCTTCTTTCATTGCACTTATCCAGTTTTGTCTGTCCTTGCTCCTGATTGCTTCTTGGTAATTTCTGGGTTCACTATCAGCAATATCCTCAGCTACTGTCAATGCAAAGGATATTAGGACAGTATACTCATATCTCATGGGAGCTTTTGTAGGTCTCCTTCTTCTATCTCTTATTAGAAGATAATTATCTAAGTCATCTTGCTCTTCATCAATCACAGCATATTCTGGTTCCAGTGATTGATTAGTGACTTTAGCAGATTCATGATTGCAATTTTCAAACTCATCTTCAAGCTCCACCTCAAAACCAACTCCTACTCCTTTTGAGCTCTCTTCTTGGCTTACTATTGGCTTTGAGCTATCCATATACATTTCATCCTCTCTGAATGTTACATCTCTGCTATTAAAAACATCTTGAACTATTTCAATATGAGTACCACATCTTGTAACCCTTCACCCCTTTTGGATAGCCAATGAACCTACATATTTTGGCTTTTGGTTCAAGTTTTCCTTCTTTAACATGTGCATAAGCTACACAGCCAAAAACATTTAGGTTTTCATAAGTTGAAGGTGTCCATTACCACACTTCTTATGGTGTCTTGAAGTTTAAAGCAGCTGATGGACATCTATTTATCAGATAAGCAGCTCCCATGAGATATGAGTATTCTTTTTTTTCAATTCTACCTCTAGCTACCAGTATATCTCTAGTCTGTTCTTTCTGTTCATTCATTCTCCGCAGGTCCTTAGAGTTAAGTGCACCAACTACATCTTCAAGAGACAATGTCTCTCTACCATGTTTTAAGATGTCAACAAAGTTTTCATATGACTTTAGGAGGGAAAGCAACAAGACTAGCGCCTTATCCTCATCATCATAGTCAACTTGAATGTTTTCAAGGTCCAAACACAGCTTGTTAAACTCATATATATGATCTTGAAGATTTTTCCCTTCTGACATCTTGTAAGTGAATTGTTTTCCCTTAAGATACAACCTATTGAATAGGGTCTTGGTCATATACAAGCTCTCCAGCTTGAGCCACACTCCAGCTACTGTTTTCATCTTAACTATCTCTCTAAGTACTCTGTCACTTAGACTGAATCAAGGTATTATAAGCCTTCTTCGTAATATCATTTCTCTTTTTTTCACTGTAGGTGTATGGCATCTTACTTTCTCTTCCAAGAGCTTCATCAAGTCCTAGGTTACCTAATAAGGCTAGCATTTTCATTTTCCAAATTCCAAAGCCATTGGTTCCATCAAACTTTTCTATTTCATGCGTTGCAGATGTGGATGCCATCTCAGAACTTTAGTTGAACACTTAATGAGCTGATATATTCTCTAAATAATAACTGAACAGAAATATGCAGAATACTTCCCTCAACAATGATTTGATACCACTTTGTTATGTTTTCACACACATATACTTGATGAGCTAATTTCCTAAACAGAAAAATAACAAGAACAAGGAAGAACACCAGCAAAATTATACCGGTTCAGCCTATCACTGCGATAGACTTACATCCAGTTTATAGAGAACAACCAATCCACTATATGATCAAAGTTTACAATGCAGAGTTATAGAGAAAACATTCACCGACTGAAGAAGAAGAAGAAGAAGAAGAATAAGAAGAAGAAGAAGAAGAAGAAGAAGAAGAAGAAGAAGAAGAAGAAGAAGAAGAAGAAGAAGAAGGAAGAAACATAGAGTTGATAATGTAGAATTGAAAAGCTTCCTTCAAGTTTTCTTCCCTATCGAGCAGTGTCTATCACACTCCCTCCTTCACGAGGCTTCACCCTCACTCTTTTCCTCTCTCTTAGTCTCACTTTCTCACTCTTCATCGTAACTAACTCAATCATTACCATTCTCATATATTCCATTAGAATCATGCACACACACACGCATTAAAAAATAGATCTCCATGTGGCAGCATGTGATTGAACTAAAGACACTGTCCACAGCCAATACAAAAGGTGCTAGGATAACCAAGTTATCCTACCTGGCAGCTACATACTCAGGTTAAGTATTTATAGCTGGACCACTGAATTTGATGCACATCACAGTACCCAATGACATTGAGTGACTAGTCAGATGACTTTGCCCGTACTAAAGACGATTTCCAAGCTAGTGAGTTGCATATAGTCCGATCAAGTGTAAGCTAGATATAGTTTTCAAGGTATTCTTTGTGTATTGAGTTTAGATTTGGTATAATGGGCTTTTGGTTAGATGGTTGAGTCGATATTGAGTTTGTAGTAATGATGGTTAATGAGATAACCGCGGACATAGGCAATTGGCCGAACCACGTTAAAAATATAATTTTGTTATTGATTGTCACTTCTGTTACAACAAGACTTAAGTTTTATGCATAATCAAATAAATCTTACATGAAGATGAAGAGACAGTGATGGATATGTTAGTAAGCTTCCAAAGAATTCAATTATCTTGGTGTTTATCACCTTTGCAGCTAAGAAGACAGAATGAGTTCTGTCAATCTTTAGGTGAATTGGCCCATTGGATGCTAGAATTAAAGTATCATCCTGAGGGTGGTTGTGAGGTGTTTTTTATGTTTTTTTGTACATATTGGTTTAATTGGAAAGCTAGGAATAGCTTGTTATTAGAAGGCAAAAGTTTTTTATCCTCTAGTGTGATGGAAATGTTGTCAGATTTTGTAGAAATGATTCTGTTTCAAATGAAAGAAAGCTATTAGTTGATGAAAATGGAAGTAGTGTTGAAAGAATAGTTCAGAATTGGAATCCTCCGAAAGTAGAAGAATTGAAAGTTAACTATGATGCATCTTTAATAAAGAAGGATGATAAAGGAGTTGTTGGTGCTCTGGACAGAAACCATTTGGGAGTGGTCCTAAAATTCTCTGTTAAACAATTCATTGCTGCTGTGTGGAAGACCTAAGAGGCCGAGCTTGCTGCCATATCAGTTAGTTTTGGATCTTGCAAATTCTAATGGCTGAATGACATTTGGATGAATCTGATCTGATTCAAAATGCATAATTCTGTGGGTTAACAGTGGCAAAGTGTGGGGACTGCAGATACAAGCAGGGGGCATAATGGCGTATAGTTGCTCCTTGAAAAACTCGTCAGATATAGAAATATGACAGAGGAAGACAGACCTTTACGGCTTTGCGCGTATTTTCTTTTGCAAACAGAAAAGATTACGGTTTTCAAATGTAAATTATGGAGGCTTCACGTGTATTTTGAAGGAGTAATTAGAATTGAGCTCAAAAAATAGATTGTGTTGTCTTTAGTGTAGTAGACTGATAGATAATCCAGAGCAAACCGCATACAGGTTTTAGATAATCTTAAGATCTAAGGAGTAGTCATGTTTGAGCAAAGAGGCGAAGGCTAGCTACCTATAAGATGGATTTTGAACCACGAAACTTGAATGAGAGGCCGCACTGCAACGACATGCCATTTCAAGACCCTGAATCTGAAGCAACATATCATGATCGCAATTCCCTAGTAGAGAAGTAGTGAATTCGTTTTTATTCATAGTTGACTATTGACTCCAATAAAAACATGGGGAGATATATACTATTTCATATGCAACCATGAGTTGACCGTTTCTTCGATATCCTGATCATCATCTTAATTATTCTCTGTTCATTAAGTTTTAAATTAAAGTTGACTAAGGATGAAAGCAACACAAAATTATCTTCTTTGTATAAGGCTTAATCAAGATAATTAAAATATGAGCTGCTTTCTAATTATCATCAGAAGAGAGAGAGAGAGAGATTAGAGCATAATGGCAATGGGAACACCTAATCCTTTGAATTTGTCTTTTCTTTGTGGTGTTGCTCATCTAGTGATCCTGGTTCAAGGTCAAGAAGATCAATCAAGTAATTGAATTCATCTTTATCTTTGATTATTATTGTTATTTTTATTAAATTCATTCTCTTCGCTGAACACAATTTTATCACTTTATGAAGGATTCATTAGCATAGATTGTGGGCTACCACCAAATACAAGCTATATAGAACCCACAACAAGAATCAAGTATGTATCGGACACTCCCTATGTAAACACTGACAAAAACAAGAGCATATCGGTTGAATATCGATACGTAAATCGGCAGCAACTGTGGTATCTCAGAAGCTTTCCACTAGGAGTGAGGAACTGTTACGGCGTAAGCATTACGGGAGGCACAAGATATCTGATCCGAGCAAGTTTCTTATACGGAAATTACGACGGGTTAAATAAGTTGCCCGACTTCAATCTCTATGTTGGACCTAATCTGTGGGATAATGTGATCATAACTAATTTGTGTTGCTTGAAAGTGAAATAATTTTTGCATGAGTACATGAATTATCATCTCTTTATCTCTTTTATGTAACTCTCATTTCATTCTTAATTTACATTTTTTCACCCATTCATTCTCTCTGCCGATCATTTGCCATCCCTTCTATACTTTATTTTATTTTTCATTTTTATCAGAATTTTCAATGTATTACATTACATTTTATTCATTTGAACCACACCTTAACTAAGAGTGAACCCTTAGAGAATAAAGTGTATTTTTCTTCTCTTTTTTACTCATGCTACTAAAACTTAACTATATGTAATTTGGTGTTCAGTTCTGGAAAAACATTAGTGCTTGCGATCAAGCAAATTAAGTTGAGCTATGGAGTAAATAGATCAGATTGGGAAGGAGATCAACGTTCCCAAATGCATATTTATGGGAAGGTCTAAGTTGTAGCTATGACAATATCCCAAGAATCAAATCCTTGTAAGAGTAAATCACTTTTTCATTAGCATTACCTCGAACGGAAATTCAATCGAAATCATCTCTTCATTACTTAAGTTGAACTTTATTTGCAATCGGGAATCTGTCCTCTAGTGGACTCACCGGCGAGATTTCTCCTTACATATCCAACCTAACTGTTACGGTTTTTCTATAGTACAAGTGTACATTATCATCGTTAAGTTAAGTTTTTTATGAAAATAGAATATCGTCCACGTGATTGATTGATATTAAAATAGAATGACGAAAAGTTGAGATTTTATAATGAAAATTTGAACTAAAAATATTAATACTTGACACTACAAAAAATAGGGACTTAAGCCAGGAAAGTAAATTCGTTGCAAAAGTCCTATTTTTAGCGACCAATTAAATAGTTAGTTGTCAAAGGCAATACATTTTATCGGGAAAGAAGGGCGCCAGCTTTTTCATGCGTTTTACCGAAAAATTTGCTTTTACCCACAAATTAATTTTTCGTTGGTAAAAGGGCAACTTTTACCGACAAAATATTTATTTAGTGGGTAAACATTTTTCTTTTACCGACCAAAGTTTATTTTCGTCAGCAATTGGTACACATTTTGTTTCATGCTTTCCCTTTATCTCACATTTCTCTACTTCCCCTGCTCTCTCAAGCCATCGACAAAACCAGTTACTTCTCTCTTACCTCCTCAGTTTGTCTCTGTCAGTCTCCACGGGAAAGCTCCTCCGCGACGACCGAGCACCTCCGCCACAGAGAAGTCCTCCACGAAAGAGCTCCACCGAGACAAAATCTCCTCCTCCGCGACAGAGCTCCTCCTCGCACATCTCCTCCTCCGCCACAGAGCTCCACCGAGACAGATCTCCTCGATGTTAGAGATCTTATACCTGGTACTTCTTTTCTCACTTGATTTTCCAATTTTATGCCATATTCTATTGATGGTATATCAGCTATTTGGTCTGGATTTCTTTCTTTCTTTCTTTCCAATTTTTTTCCGAGCATTTTAATCAAGATTTAAAATCCTACCAACTTCATCTAGATAAGAACAAGCACCTAATTTGTCAATTAGATTTTAATTTCAAGTGGGACTTGAATCTTGATTAAGGAGGGATTTCATGTCTTTTGGGTGTGTGCGTCTGGGTCTGCGTGCTGAGGGTGGGGGTGGGGAACTAGCATAACATAATGTGTTCATATATGAGTCATATTTAAAATGAGTTTTCTAGCAATTAATTACCTAGTAAATGAATTTAATATTGGTTAGAATGGTTTTTTGCTCTCCTCGATTCATAATTGATGTGTTGGAATATATGGTATTAATTCATAACTGAATTATTAAGACATCCTTATGGGGGAATGACAAAGTGTCTTTCTTACGCTTCATGTGTTGGAATATATGGAAAACAAGGAATAACTTTGTGTTTTCTAGAAAGAAAGTATATCCTATAACAGTGATGAATATCTCTACTGTTGATTATTTTTCTTTTATATCAGCAAATGATATTGATCATGGAATTTGTGATCTCATAAACTTAAATTTAAAGAGTTAGGATATGTTAGAGCAAGAGATTGTGAAGATTAATGTGAATGTTTCTAAGATTGGAAAAAAAGTTGCAGTAAGGGTTATAGAAATGAACTATTTGAGTAATATGATTGGTGTAGGAGGAAGAACAGTTACTGCTACTGATATAGAGATTTGCTAAACTGTTGGCTGTGAAAAAAAACTATTTCTTTAGAAAGAGTTCATGGTTGGAATAGAATCATAGTGGAATCTGATTCTAAAATTTTTGTTGGCGGGATGTCAAGGAAAACTACCTATTGGAAGTTGTGAATTGTTGAAGATTTGATGGATTTATCAACCGTTTGAGCATTGTAATGTTTAATGAGTTGGTAGAAGCTCTAAGCCTCTAATAAAGTAGTTGATCCTTAAATGACAAAATTATACTTAGTGACAAAATTTTAAAAATCTTAAATGATATGATAATAATGATTATGAAAAATAATTATGTTTCATATGATAATAATGATAATTACAATTAGTTATCTTTGTTTCAATTAATTGAAATTGTGAAGCCAAGCCCTAACTCTAATTTATCTACAAGCTTATATACATAATTCTAACTATGTTTAAAACATACTATTTAATTTCCATTACTAATTATCCATTAGAAATTATGTCTTCCAAAGAACACAAAAAAGTAAAGCTTTAGACTTTCTTACATGCATGCATCCTTAAAGCTTCTAGACATCTTTGATACTTGGCTAGGATTTAATTCTTTCACCTAATTATAAAGAGACTACCAAATGGACACTTCTGTATGTTGGCTCTCATATAGAAAGTAGTAGTTGTTATCACCTTTTATAATAATTTACTTTATTTTATAGTTTAATTTTACTTATAGAACTTTTGGCTCTTATAGAAGGGATGTATCGTTTAAGATGTTATGTTCATACCCATGTTCAGTATTAGTCATATATATAATTCATTAAATCAACAACACAACACTAGTATGATTTTTGAATATGTTCTTATTGATGCTCCTTGTCTAAAGATAATAGTGTTAGTTTCAATGTAGGTGTGTGGGGGGGAGGGGGCGCTTAACACCTTGTATTTGTGCATGATGGATGATGTTTGAATATTTTCTAATTGATGCTCCTTGTCTAAAGATAATAGTGTTAGTTTCAATGTATGTGTTGGGGTTAGGGGGGCTCATCACTTTATATATGAGCGTGCTGGATGATGTTTAAATATTTTCTAATTGGTGCTCTTTGTCTAAAGATACTAGTATTAGTTTCAATGTGTGTTGGGGGGGTTATCACTTTATATCTGAGCGTGCTGGATGATGTTTGAATATTTTCTCATTGATGGTCTTTGTCTAAAGATAATAGTATTAGTTTCAATGTGTGTGGGGGAGGGGTGGCTTATCACTTTGTATTTGAGCGTGCTGGATGATGTTCGAATATGTTCTTATTGATACTCCTTGTCTAAAGATAATAGTTTTAGTTTCAATGTGGAGGGGGGCTTGTCACTTTGTATCTGAGCGTGCTAGATGATTTTTGAATGCTTCCTGATTGATGCTCCTTGTCTAAAGATAATAGTGTTAGTTTCAATGTGTGTGTGTAGGGGGAACTTATCACTTTGTATCTGAGCGTGCTGGATGATGTTTGAATATTTTTTGATTGATGCTCATTGTCTAAAGATAATAGTGTCAGTTTCAATGTGTGTGTGTGTGGTGGGGGAGACCTTATCACTTTGTATCTGAGCGTGCTAGATGATTTTTGAATACTTTCTAATTGTTGTTCCTTGTCTAAATATAATAGTGTTAGTTTCAGTGTGTGTGTGTGTCGGGAGGGGGGGTTTATCACTTTATATTTGAGCGTGCTAGATGATTTTTGAATACTTTTTTATTGATGTTCTTTGTCTAAAGATAATAGTGTTAGTTTTAATTTGGGGGGCTATCACTTTGAATTGGATTTTGCTGGATGTTTTTTCAATACATTCTGATTGATGAATATATTTATCTTGAATTTGGCTCATTGTGATGTTACAGGAACACACGCATGCTTTACGGGATGAGTCTATCGCTGAGGATGACACACCTCACTCTGAAGAAGAGATAGTTGAAGAAATTCTCGGGTGAAATAAAGGTCTTGGATATGGAACTCCACTCACATCTTCTAAGAAAAATATAGAAACAAATCAAGTCGATGGAGAGCCAACTACAAAGCTTACTCACTTAGGCTCGTCAAAACGATTTTTCACCTCCTGACGATGACTCAATAACAGAAACATGAGTTTTAGAATATTTTTTAAGCTCTGTACTTGTAACACCTAACTTTAAATACTCTCTTTTTATTTTTCTTTGGATACATTTGTGAACCAAATTCTGTAATGAATTATGATTCAGAGATTTTGTAATGAACTGTTATATTAATGATTAATATATGCATTTCTTAGAAAAATATCAGGTTTTATAAATTTCCTGATGATATTAATTGCTATTGTAGATGTATATGAAAACTTAAAAATTCAGTATATTGTAATGTAAAATTTGGTGGCCAAAAATATTTCGCGACAAAAAAAAAATTGGTCGCAAAAAAGTTTGGGCGACGGAGTGAAAATATTGGTGGCAAAAGATTTTTGCGACAAACTTTTTTTGGTCGCAAAATGTTTTTGTGACGAATAAAAATAATGGTCACAAAAAGGTTTTCGTGACAATTTTTTTTTGGCAACCAACTTTTATTTTCGTCGCGAAAGCCTTTTTCGACCAGTTTTTTTGTCGCTAAAGGCTAACGTGACGAGATTCGTATTTTATCGCGAAAGACTTTTGCTGAAACAGCAAAATCGGTGAAGTTCGCGACGAACATAAGTTGGTCGCGTTAGATCTTTCGCGACCAATATTGGGGCTTTAGCGACCAAAGTGTTGGTCGCTAAAACCCCTGATTCTTATAGTGTGATAAGGAGAAATAATTTAAATTTGAATAGTTAAAAGTTCTAGGATTTTCGGTTCCACCAAACTAAACATACTCTAAATTCTAAATCTCAATCAATCAATGTTTATCAAATTATTGACAGCAAATTTCTTTAATGTAATTATCAATCTTTCTCAAGAATCGATAACAATGAATCAAAAATATTAATCACGCATCTCTATCAAGATTATAATTGCTACACTAGATCCATAATTATCTCTAACTTATGAAATTCTAATGGTGTTATAAATAAAGACTAAATTCTATTGGTGTTATAAATAAAACGCTAGTAGTTGCTTGCACCCAGCGTCACGACATCCTGTCACGACGTTGGTCCTTCTGTCCAGGTCCATCATTTTCTCGATTTCTTCGTATTTTTGTCTTCCAAGTCTTTTAAAATCAACTCGAATGCACAAGAATATTTTACCTATAAAAATAAAAATAAATCAAATAAAAAATTTAAAAGAATCAACAAGTAACTAAAATATGAATGTGAAATACTGAGAATAGTTAGAATATTAATCTTTAGGACCATATAATTATGGTCTCCCACTCGTATGGTGTTAATTAGCAGCTGGAATTGTTATTTCCCAGGGACCTATCTTACAATAACCTAACAGGAACAGTGCCGGATTCTCTTTCTAATCTGACACTTGAAAGTCCTGTAAGTTGGCTTTGGAGTAGAGAGAATGACAAGTCATGTTTTCTTGAATGAGAATGAGAAATCATGTTTCCTCACTCTGGTTTTCTTTTTGTTGCAAAAACTTGGAGAGAAACATGCTCACCGGTTCAATTCCATCCGACCTCATTAAAAGATCCAAGAGCGGTTCGCTGTCATTAAGGTTTGTATGCACAACCACACCCTGTCTTTAAACAGATATCGGTTTTCCATATCAACAAAATGAGGAATAGAAAATAAACTTAAATCTTTGAAGTTGCATTTCATATTTCATATTGTGATAGTTCTATCAAAACAAACATATTTATATTGATGATTTATAGAGTGTGAGATGATCCAAACATAGATGAATGTGCATTAATTTCGTGCACAAAGAAGAAGAACTTGCTCATTCCAGCACTAGCATCAATTGGTGGATTGTTCGCAATCCTCCTAGCGCAGCAGTTATTTTATGGAGAAAGAAATCGGCGAACAAAAGACGACGTAAAAATGCCATATTGATCATTGACCAGTAGAATCCTACGAAGATCAATTTGGCAATTCACTGAAAAAGAACATACAACATTTTACATATTCTGAGATAGTGAAGATTACCAATAAGTTTGAGAGGATTCTTGGACAAGGAGGATTTGGAATTGTATACTACGGTTTAATGGATGACACTCCAGTTGCTGTGAAGATGATTTCCCAAATATCTCATGGTTATCAGCAATTCCAGGCAGAGGTATGTATCTCACTTGTTTCTTAGTTGTAAACAAAATTTTTAATCCCATTTGTGTAAATTAGCATACTAACAAACTGGCTTTTTCTAAATGACAGATTAAGCTTCTTATTAGAGTTCACGGAATTTTATCTAGCTTTGTTGGGTATTTGCACGAAGGAAAAAAAATTGGCCTTATCTATGAATATATGGCCAATGGAGATATAGAAGAGCATCTTTCAGGTTCGGGTTGCAATAATCAAAATTTAATCTCATGCGTGCTTTTCATCAATATATTTGGTATTTTAAGAAACATATAGTTGACTACATCTTTTCCCTCTCCTCTATGTAAGCAGAGAGCAACCCAAATTTATTCACTTGGCAAGGTAGACTTTGAATAGCAAAGGACGCAGCACAAGGTTTATAGTTTAGCTAGCTATTAGTTGAGTTCATATATAATTTCTTACATATAATTAGCTACAACTTTGTTCTCTTCCAACTTAAAATAAAGTAACAATGTCAGTGATTTGAAACGTCAGGATTGGAGTATCTGCATGATGGTTGTAAGCCACCGATAGTCCACAGAGACGTGAAAACATCAAACATATTGTTGCTGAGAACTTCCAAGCCAAACTTGCTGATTTTGGTCTGTCAAAGTTCTTTCCAACTGATGGAGACACTCATATGTCCACAATGGTTGCTGGCACTCCTGGATATCTTGACCCCGAGTATGTCACTCATGAAAATGGTATCATATTATTTTGAGCATAAATTTCCACAAAGTGGAAAACCAGTGCTGTCACATATGTTTTGTCCTTTGTAGTCCATTTTTCACATGGTCTACGAAAAGAGAATAAGAAATTTATTAAAAATTTTTGTTTCTTCTTCTTTTAGGTACTGCATGTCAAATAGACTGACAGAAAAAGTGATGTATATAGTTTTGGAGTTGCGCTGTTGAAGATGATTTTTTGTCGATCCGTAATAGCAAGAACAGATGAAATGGGTCACATAAGCCAATGGGCTAACTCCATGCTTGCCCAAGGGGATATCAAAGAAATTATTGACCCAAGATTAAGAGAAAGCTTTGACATTAACTCTGCTAAAAAAGTTGTGGAAATTGCATTGGCTTGTGCAGCTGTATGGAATCAAGCAAAAGGCCAACAATGAGGCAGGTGGTAATAGACCTAAATGACTGTTTAACAACCGAATTAGCTCGAACAAAGGAATATGGCCCTGTTGCTGTTGATTCTGTGAGTTCCATTGCTGATCTCTATGACTATGACGGCTCGCTTCACTCCACTGAAAAGATGTAATTTTGTGATCCAAAACATCCCCTCTAATAGAGGTTTTGAGTGTGGCCTTGGATTGATTCTGTGTTTTTTTTTTTTGTAAACATTGTACCATATCTTTGTAAATTGACTTTCTGTTTGCCAATTGGAAGCTTCCTTAAATATTGTAGTAGTCTTGTTATTAGGAAAATCAGAAATTTAAAGGAAAATGTCATTTACTAAGTTCCAATATGATTAAAGTAAGATTTTCAGTCTGATTTGATACATGTCATTGCCATCTAAATTTGTTATGAGATTTGAGTCCTTAAAAGGAGAGTTAGAAGACCAGCACGAAGAGAGGGAGAGGGAGAGAGATTATCTGATGAAGTTTGGGAACATTTATAAGGAACAAAATGTAGTACCGTGCTGGACATCTTGACCGCAAGAATGTCCTCAATGCATGGTTGCTGGCACTCCTGGATATCTTGACCCCGAGTATGTCTCTCAACTTCTATTAAGAATCGTGCTATAATACCCTCATGATGTTGGAAACACATATATAGTTGCATTTTGTGCACAAACAAAAAGAATATTTATCATTTTTTTGTTTCTTTTTCTGTTGCCAAAATAGGTTTGATTCGCTGAGTATTGTAAATAGTGTTGTTTTAAGAAAGGCATTTCCCTTTAAAATAAGAAATTTCAAGGGAAAATGTCGTTTTACAAAATTCCAATATAATTAGACTTCCACGTTGTATTGCATATTTGAAGTGTCAATCAACCTGAAATCGTTCATATCAGTAGTAGATTTCTCATCATATTCTTCTTGAGCAAGAATGTCGGTAATGGAGGCCATCCACGTAAAGCATATGGTACGTACAGAATTAACCACTGCATCCGTGTGGATCGCAGAACTGGTGCTCTTACAAGGGATAGTGCTATTGACGGATGAAGCACAAGGTTTCATAGATGATAACTATTTACAGAAGTTCTCATACATTTAGGATTGGAGCATCTCCGCTATGGTTGCTAGCGCTCCTGACTACCTTGATCCCGACTAAGCAAACGGTGTCGGAGGCATAATATTATGCTCTGTAATACTGCTTGTTAAAGCATTAAACACTGACACTATTTATTTACCATAGAAAATATATATATTTTCAACTCACAACGGTAAACCTTTATTTTGCGTGTGAAATTGCTGTAGACTTGTGATATTAGTACATACAGATAGAATTTCTAACTTCACGCCCATTATTAGTCTTTGGTCAGACATTCAGAAACAAGCTGAGATTTTTCATTTTCTAGTTCTAACCTCAAAATAATCATAATAATAATGATGATGGAATCATTAATCAATATCTTCGATGAGTAAGAGAACAAATTTTTCCAGGCAAGAAAAAGATGTAGTTGACTTTAGTGCAATCATTTGCTGTTGTTTTCCCCTCCTTAATATACTAAAATCATGTAAATATAAATCCTAAGATTTCTGTGCGTTTCTTATCAATAGCAAATATGATGAAGTTAACCTATTTTCCCTTTGCTTTTCTTGGTGGCCTTACTCTTCTAGCTCTAGTTCAAGCTCAAGATCAAACAGGTAAATTAAGCTTATCTCATCCTGCAACTAATCATTGATCTCCGTCAACAAATATTGTTTATCATTCATAGTACATACATAGCTAAAGCCTAAGCTGTTCGTTTATTCAGGCTTCATTAGCTTGGATTGTGGGCTACCACCGAATACGAACTATGTAGAACCCTTTACGAAGCTTAAATACATATCCGACGCGACATACATAGACAGCGGTGAAAGCAAGAGTGTCGAATCCAATTACAAAAACGAGTATCAACAACAAATGTGGAATGTCAGAAGCTTTCCTCAAGGAACAAGGAACTGTTACAACATAAGCGTTGTTGAGGGCACAAACTATTTGATCCGAACGAGCTTTTTGTATGGTAATTATGATGCAGAAAATAAGCCACCTGTGTTTGATCATGTTCCTTCAACAAATGAATTGGATATCTGTCTCATCAACACCGGTTACGGAACTCCATTCATTTCGGCTATAGAGCTTCGTCCTCTCGATAGTGATGCTTACAAGACTGTATTTGGATCATTATCATTGTTTACTCGGTTGGATGTTGGTTCTATAACCAATCAATCATACAGGTTTGATTATGATGTCTGATCATAATTAGAAATCGATATGTTTGCTTAAACTGATCTTTTACCAGATAGTTATGAAAAATATTTCTTGACATTAGCCTGACGTTTCTTGCTTTTAGGTTTGATTATGATGCATACGATCGTATCTGGTCACCTTATACCAACAGTGATTGGACAAAGATAAGTACTTCTTCGACAGTAGATTATGGAGTTAATAATTATTTCAAACACCATCCGTTGTGACGAGTACTGCTGCCATGCCAATAGATGCTAGCGCTTCAATGGATATCTCCTGGAATCACCCAGATACGTCTACGGATTATTATGTGTACATGCACTTTGCTGAAGTTGTACGGCTTCAAGCCAACCAGACCAGATTTTTTAACATCACTTTGAATGGGAAGTATTGGTATGGGCCATTTAGTCCTGGTTACTTATCAACTTCGACTGTATTCAGCTCAGCAGCTTGGTATGGAGGAAAATATGAATTTTCACTAGTCAGATATGAAAATTCAACCCTTCCCCCATCCTCAATGCTATAGAGATTTATACATCTGTAGACTTGGCGACATCACAAACATACAAAGCAGATGGTATGTTCTTTTTTTCTTTCCTTTTCTGATATCTCTTTTAATTCTATTTCCAATCAGCTGCACACTCAGCTGTGGAAGGAAGTAAATCATGAACCTTGATCACTAAGCATGGGTAACAAGTTAAACGTTAAATTCAATGCCCAATATGTCTACCGTACCCTGGTTGATTTGTGCTTTGTTTTTGGCTTAAAACATCTATGCATGCAAATGGGAAATCAGTGGATGCAATCAACAACGTAAAGTCAACATATGGAATAAAGAGAAGTTGGTAAGGAGATACACCCGTGGGATGGTTTAAATGGTTTAAATTGTGCCGGTTATACACCACCTAGAATCACCTCCTTGTAAGTGTCACTGCGTTTTTAGACTAATAACCAGGTCAATTCAAGTAATACGTCATGCTTGTTTATTTAACAAACTGGTGCTCAGGAACTTGTCCTCAAGTGGACTGACGGGTGTGATATCTTCTTACATATCCGACCTACCAATGTTACAAGCTCTGTAAGCATCTCTTCAGAAACTTGACTGCAAGTCTGGAACGATGTTGAATACGATACTAATGCACAGAGTATCTCATTTTCGGGACTTATCGAACAATAACTTGACAGGAACAGTGCCTGATTTCCTATCTAATATGCCATCCTTGAAAGTCCTGTAAGTTTATTCTATCATTTAGTTAAGTAATGTAAACATAATTTAATTTCATGTGTTAAGAAAATAAAAGGAATGTAATGCATTCACACTTTTTGCAGAAACTTGGAGAATAACATGCTCAATGGTTCAATTCCATCTTACCTCATTGCAAGATTCAAAGACGGATCGCTTTTGTTGAGGTTTGCCTTTGGCGAAAATATATGAACCAATAATGTTAGAATAACATGCTCAATGGTTCAATTCCATCTTACCTCATTGCAAGATTCAAAGACGGTTCGCTTTTGTTGAGGTTTGCCTTTGGCGAAAATATATGAACCAATAATGTTAGAAGTCTGTAAGACAGTGTTTTGCTTGAACATTTATGTGCAGTCTGAAAATCTCCGTGCGGCTTCTAAAAATTTATTTCTATCAACAAGCTAGCATGACATATGACAACAAGTCTTTTTCTTTCGAAATTGAAGAAGACATTGTTCAAAGCAACAAAAAAAATACAAGAGCAACTAAAACTAAACAATCAGCAATCTTATAGTAGCTGTTTTGTAGTCTTTTCTATGTGTTATTAGCATAATTGTGTATGCACAACATAAGATAAATAATTTGTACATGGAATTCTACATCTAACCTGTGAACTACATTTGATATATGATGCAGGGTGATGCAGGGTGATGCATGTGCGGTGACTTCATGCAAAACTTGATGCATGTGCGGTGACTTCATGCACTACACGAGAGGAGAAGAAGAGCAACATTGTTGTTCCAGTAGTTGCAGCACTTGGCGGGTTGGTTGTAATTGTCATCATCGTCGCGATCACGATATTCTTCTGTAGAAAACGTAAACTGAGGGAAAAACTACAAGATAACAGCACAATTTCATTAGTGGAGAGTCGGTCTACAGAAACTAACACTCCATTGGCTAATAATTCATTTGAAACAAAAAGACGACAGTTCTCATATTATGAGGTCTTGAAGATTACCAATAACTTTGAGCGAGTTCTTGGTAAAGGAGGATTTGGAATAGTTTATCATGATTTCATAGATGGCATTCAAGTGGCAGTAAAGATGCTTTCCACGACTTCTCGAGGATATCAGCAATTTGAACGAGGCAATCAACAATTTCAAGTAGAGGCATGTAACATTAACCAATCACAATAGTCATTAATATACTATACGATCCTTAGAAAACTAACATATAACTTTCTAATTACAGGTAAAGCTTCTAATGAGAGTCCACCATAGAAACTTGACAAATCTAGTCGGATATTTGAATGAGGGCACCCATGTTGGTGTAATTTATGAGTACATGACAAATGGAAACTTAGCAGAGCACCTTTCAGGTTTGGTCCAATTGATTTTTATAGAGATTTGTTCTAGTAGAATAACTAAAAACAGAAATTTTCATTTTCATATGCACATAGAGACTAGTCCAAGAATCCTAACTTGGGAGGATAGACTCCGAATTGCGATAGACGCAGCACAAGGTTCGTTAATTCTTTTCTATTTACATAATTTCTTTTGTTTATCTAGTTTTTCTTGTAATAAAAGGCAAAAGACATTTGGTAAAATTTGAAATAGCAGGATTGGAGTATCTGCATGATAATTGTCAACCACCAATAATTCACAGATGTAAAAACAACAAACATATTGTTGACTGAGAATTTTCAAGCAAAACTTGCTGATTTTGGTCTGTCCAAAATTATGCCAACTGAAGGTTGAACTCATGTATCCACAGTTGTTGCTGGCACTCCTGGCTACCTCGACCCCGAGTAAGTACATCCATATTCCATATTCCTTTTTAATTGGTGCTACTTTTTTCTTAGGGGCTGAATTCAATTTTTGGTTTCACAGATATTATACAACATATAGGTTGACCGAGAAAAGTGATGTATATTGCTTCGGAGTTGCTCTCTTGGAAATAATCACTTGCCGACCAGTGATATCGAGAACACATTACAAGGTTCACATTACTCAATGGGTTAGTTCAATTGTTGCAAAAGGAGATATCAGAAACATTATTGATCCAAGATTAAGAGGGAACTTTGATGTAAACTCTGTTTGGAAAGCTGTGGAAATTAGTTTGGCTTGTGTGAAAATGGTGTCAGAAAGAAGACCAACTATGAATGAGGTGGTAGCGGAGCTAAAGAGTTGTTTGTTAACTGAGTCATCTCAAAAAAAAAACAAGGCAGCCCTCTTGAATCAGCAGATTCTATTGAAATGATCTCTGTTACTATGGATAATGAATCCACACCATGGCAAGATAGAACAGTTAATTCCTTCGAAGTTCGAAATTCAGATTATAAGGTGTGGATCTTCTTTTGTCCTATAGTTTATATATGTACTTTTCATCATTTCTATCTGTTTCTGAATTGGTTTTCAAGTATTGTCTTGATTGAAAACTATGTAATTATTAGTTTTAATGTTTTCTTTAGGTTTTATTGTGTGGGTCGTTTCATAGGGATTCCCTTGTTTTTCCTAGGCAAATTTACATGAATATATAACGTAATGTTTTAAGAAATGTTAGGTTTTCAAAAATTTTAGGTAAATAGCATTAGTGTCAATAATTGTTGATCAAAATGACACTAAATTACTTATGATGTGTTTAAAAGATTTTCGGATAAATCAATACTATATCGTTGATTTACCAAATATTCAAGATGGTTAAATTTAGGAAGCAATTAATCCTCCAAATAATTTAAAAAATCTGAAAGAGAGATCTCTAGGGTTTTGAACAGAGAGAAAAGATACAAAGTTACCCTTACTTGTCATCCGTAATAAACTCTTGGCGTTCTCTAGGGTTTTGAACAGAGATCTCTTCGCCGCTCGCTTTTCATCGAAGGCCTTCGTTCGTCGCTGCTCGTGGAGGTTCGTCGTTCGTGGTCCGTCATCGTTCTTCTGTTTTGTTTTCCGTTCGTCGGCGCTCTCGTGGCTCGTGGTCCATGGCCTTGCGTCTGTTCGTCGCAACTCGTACAGAACCCTTCGCATGTCGGCGTTTCGCGGTTCTGGTTTGTTCGCCGTGTGTCATTCGTCTCTGTGGTGGGATTCTTTTGTTAATATTCTGTTGTCGTTTGCCGTGTTGAGATTCTGTTCTGGCCGTGATTCAGCCGTGGGTCTTTCGCCGTGATTCTGGTTCCCTGCAGTTCTTCTCTGCAGGTGGTTCTGGTTCACGGTGGTTCTGGTTCGTGGTGGTTCTTCTCTGCGGGTTCTAGTTTGTGGTGGTTCTGATTCGCGATGGTTTGATTTTGTGTTTGTGGTCTTGCTGGTTTGATTTTGATTTTGCTGCGGTTTCATTTAGACTGCTGAATTCTGGTTGTTGGTGATTTCTCCCAGTTGAAGATGGTTGGGTTGGATATTATTAATTAAGATATAATTTTTAATAATATTATTAAAAATATATAAAATCAAAATTTTATATCGGTTCGGTTCGATATGAAATTATATATAAAAAAGATATAAATTTAATGTTTCGATTCTGTTCGGTTTGATTTAAAAATTGAATATTTTCTGAACCGAACCGCATGGATCTAAAGAACTGACCGAACTGATCATTTTCGGTTCAATCAGCTCGGGACACTTTTGAACACCCTTAGCTTCTCCCATTCTCGTTGTTCCCTTGTTTTTTTCTTTTGAATTGTAAGTTCTGTTTTTTGCTGTGAGTGTTGTTATGACTGTGCTTGCGTTATTGTTAATCATGTTTGGTTAACTCGATCATCATCACACACCTCAACATTTATGGATTTTTTTTTTCAAAGTTGTACTCTCATGTAGGACTCCTTCAATCCCAAAAGAGCACACAATATGTGTCTCTTCTGAGGATGATTCTTTGAATAAGAATCTCATCATGAAGTTATATGCTCAAGCTGCATCTTTCGTTATTGTTCCAGTTTCCTCTATACTCAATAGAAAATGGAAAAATTTTAATATAGACAAGTTCACTAGTACTATGTTAAGCAATAGCCGGGTTTCAAAAATTATAGGTAAATAGCATGTTTCCAAAAAAAGATCAATAAATTTAGACCAAAATGTCATTCACATATATAAAGTAACTATACTGTAAATATGGGTCAATCGAATAGAAGTTATTGATATACCAGTCTATATACTCTATAATTAATAAAATTACATATTTTCGAATTTAAATTTAAATTTACTAGATAATCAACCACTACCGTAATAAATGGTAATTTATAAATAAAATTAAATTTGTTTAGAAATAAATTATAAACAATAAATGTAAATCATTCTTTCGTAAAACAACTAGAGTTTGCAAATCCTGCCCAAAAGTCAACTACTAGGTAAATTATCTTCAATCTCCATCTTTTTATGTTAACTTAATAAATAAATCAATTAAGTTAAACATAAAAGAAAATAAACTAAAATCTAAAAATTATAACTCGTGAAATCAATCAAATATTACCAATATTCTAATTAATAAATGAACAATGACATAAGGAAATATTATTGGTTTCAAAAAATACCAAAGACAATCTAAAATACTATCATATAAGTTAAATTTTGAAAAATCCTTACAAATCATCCCCAACATAATCCTTTTTTAATTGAAAAATTAAAATAACAATCAAAATATTATTAACCATAATGATCTAAAATCAACCAGCAGGTAAATCAACTTCAATCTCCATCAACCTTCGGCGATAATGTTCAATCGGCTTAACAATTTGGTTTTCTTTATTATAAGATTTTGGTACTTGATGAATGAATTGTAGGTTCAAATATAGATGAATGTCGAAGAAGGATGTTTGCTTGTGAATTGATAATCTAATGTTGAAGAAGGAAGGCTATTTTTTCATAACAATAAAAGATAATCTAAATACTGAAAACGCTAAAATCATGGAAAATCAAATTTTATAATTAAATTATCAATCGGTTATCGAAACAAGAAATTTTCATAACCGAAAATCCAAAATTATTGCATGATTATATTAAGATAAATATGATTATAAAATTTAAATTTATGAAACCGTAAACATGTCAACAAATTATTCATTATTCTACTAATTAATTATAGTGGACCCACACAATCAACAACTGGTAACCACCTATAGAGGGAAAATCTGTCAACATGAAAATGTGATATATAAACCGGTAATGTGACACTCCGAAAACTGTTATTTACCTAAGAAAAAAAATCGGGCTATTGCATAACTCCTGTTTTTAGACTTGGCTATATGCTGCAAATTTTTAAGAGAAAATGTGACTTAGTTGTAATCTTAGTCAATCTGAAAGCATATGAGGAACATTTGAAACTCTGTAGTCACTCACTTATTGGTCGAGTTTTTTTGTCAAAGGAAATGAACCATTGAAGCTCCTTACACTTAAAGAAAAGCTTCAATCCACCAATCATTGATGGTTCTAGAACCACTAAGCCTACATTACAAACGATAGTACCTAATCTGATATTATGGTGCCGGTATAGATTGAAATTCCGTTATGGTTCAATTTTGACCGGTAATAGATATCGGGGCTTTGCGATACTCGAAAAAAAATAGAAAATTCTTGAAATATGGACAAATAGAAGTTTAACTCCTAAAGAAGTAGATTAAATAGAAAATCAAAATTTTGATAGAGCACGATATTCGCTGTTCCGAGCTGTTTCTTGAAAACTTGCTTCCGATATGAACTCATGCCTTATCGAGCACATTATCCCATTTTTACTTAAAAATATTGATATAGGTAAAATCTTGAATTCTATGAGATCCAATTTCCTTTTGTTCCTTAGTAGCTCAGTGGTCGAGCGGTCGGCTATTAACCGATTGGTCATAGGTTCGAATCCTTTAAATGGTCATTTCCTATTCCTTTTATGTTGTAGGGTATGGAACAATATATTACTGCTGAAACATGGAAGAATTTGACATGGAATGGATATATCCATATATCTCTGGCTTATATTTTAAAGAACTTGAAAAAAAAATTAAACCACATTCTCCATAGGGCCTTCTTATCTCTTCATTCTCCGAGCTCGGGTTATGGAAGAAGAAAGCGAGAAGGAACATGTATCACACGTGCAAAATATGAAAAAATACCACACTCAAGATCAAAAATTAAACTCATCAAATCAATAATCCCCTAATAAAGATTCAATGAAAAAGAAAGAGATTACTTCTCAATATAATTTCTTTCAAAAATGATTGTTTCTGGTGCATCATTTAAATTCTTTGAGTTAGCTAAACATTTTATTCAAACAAATATAGAACCAGAATGGATGGTTTATGTCTATTACCAGTTCTTCCTCCCGAGTGTAGACCGACTATTCAGATAGATGAAGGTAAACTAATGAGCTCGGACATTAATGAACTCTATAGAAGAGTTATCTATCGCAACAAGTAGATCTACGCCAGGAGAATTAGTAATGTGTCATGAGAAATTGGTACAAGAAACCGTGGATACACTTCTTGATAATGAAATCCACAACAACCAATGAGGGATGGTCATAATAAGGTTTACAAGTCGTTTTCATATGTAATTGAAGGCAAAGAGGGAAGATTTTGTGAGACTCTTCTTGGCAAACGGGTCGAACCTAACTGAAAACATTGTTAAAACACTTTTATGAGAAGGTTGACAAGGGAGCATTTGTTGTAGATGTACTAAAAAAAGACGCGTTGGAAGCTTAATGTTCAATGGCGTCAAATCTCTCTTGGATGAGGATTTTTTCATATACATTTGAACTCTTAAGATGGTAAAGATTAAGTTTGGGGTATTTTATCATTTTCTTTCAAACCCAGGATTTTTAGGCTTCAGCCATGGACTCCGAGTTTTAACCCCAACACGCAACGCGAAATGAATGCTCAATTATGGATGTGGTTCTATGATCTTCCTTGGAAATTTCGGCACCCTCAAATTCTTTTTGATATGGCACGTGGGATTGATGTCCTGTTTAAATTTGACTCAACTACACTTGAGGGTGATTATGGCCATTTTGCCCGCATGTTGATTGATGTTAACCTTTCCAAGTCACTGCCTGAATCCATCATGATAGAAGTTGGTGATGATTGTCTCTTTCGAATTCTTTGTGTTTGAAAATGTTCTGAACTTCTGTTCTGCTTGTTTTTCTATTAGACATATGGCCACATCACGTCATCACAATGTTCCATAAACTGTTAATATAACCAATAGGGTAAAAGATAAAAATTTTGAGAGAGATAAATCCAAAACGAGTCAAGAATATCGACCAAAAGAAAAGTCAGGGGATGCTCATGTTTTAGAGAACTTTGCTACATGACTTGGTGCCAATGACAAGATTATTACAATTGAAAAGACTGTGAAATTGGTCTCAGATCTTGTTCTTGAACCGACAGCCTCTTCTGTTCAACTAGGTTGATAGCCCTCGCACTCAGAAGACATCCATTAATGATGATGCATATGCAGACACACAATTTTTGATCTTGTAGATGATCATTTGGATGATTCAATTGTGTTATCGAGAGCTATCCTAATAATTTAGAAATCACAGACAATCTTGTTGTTGCACATGTGAGCCTTCCCCGATTGAAGGTACATATCCCCCCTTCAAGATGCAACTCATTCAGAGTTTGATAGTGAGAATACTGAGTTGGATTTTTCTCATACTGATGCTCAAAAGGAAAACTCTTATGATGATAAAAAAGATAGCTCTGATTGGAATTTGGTTAATGCTAGACAAGGTAAAGAGAATAATAAAAATGTTGTTATCATGGTCAATTTGCCCAAGACCAGGGTTGTTAAATGTGAAACAATTAAATGATCATCCTTTATTGGAATTGCTGAGGTATTGCAAACCATGATGCTTAACGTGCTTTGAGAGAATTTTATTTTCGACTTAAGTCGAATTTTGTTTGCATTGCTAAACCTTTATGTAGTTTTGACTGTTGCTTCTACCTTTTGGAGCTTCCTTGGGTTACATTATGTTTGCTCTAATAATAGCATTAGAGCAAACTCTTTTCGTAAGTTATGAATCTTTAGATCTTAAGCTATTCATGAAGTTACAGTCATTTTATCTAATATTCAACATATTACTATTTCTACCAGTTTATGTGATTTTATCCATATAATTACTTTTATTTACAGTAGTATCTACATCACCGTCAGATCTATTTAGAGTTCTCTTATGGACATTGGGGATTTTAATTCTGTCTTGGGAGCTTATGAAACTACTAGTAATATCTTGCTTAGTTCTTATAAAGACTTCCAAGGTGCTTTAACTGTTTGTAATCTTGTCGTTATTGAGACAAATGAAGCTTTTTATACTCAAATTGGACAAAGTCATCATTGTATGGTTCTTTCTTGATTGGATAGGGCTCTTTGTTCTACTTCTTTTCTAGATATTTGGTCTTGGGTCTCTTGTATTACTCTTCCGAGATTATGCTGGAATCATCATCCAATATTGTTTTCTTATTCTACGGGTATTTCTTCAAGACCTCGACCTTTCAGATTTCAGGGTATGTGGCTTCTCATCCCTCTTTCATTGATTTGGTTTATTTAGTTTGGTAAACTCTTATTACGTATAGTGATACAAAGATTTTTGTTTTAGGAGTTAAAACTTCTTAAGAAAGCCTCAAAAAATGGAACTAGGAGATTTTTAGGAATGTTGCCTTAAATGTTTCTAAAGCTAATGAAAAAGTGACAGTCATTCAAGATAGGATCAAATCTGAGGGCCTTTTTATGCTCTTTTCTGGCTTCAATCTGATGCTCTTGTTGACTTAGATACGGCCTTAGGACAACATGATGTTTTTCTGAGAGAAAAAAGTAGGGTTAAATGGCTTGCGGAGGGTGATCGAAATTCTAGCTTCTTTCACTCTTTGCTTACGTAGGAGGTGTCATAAGCATTTTTCTTCCATGAAAATTGGTGATGTTATGTTTTATGATCTGTTGAGATTGGTGGCATATCATATCATACTATCAAAATCTCTTTTCAGATTCTGGTGATTCTAGCTCAGATTTTTCTATTATTCGGGAGTATGTTCCTTCTTTGGTCAATGAGGTGGAGAATGCATCGCTTCTTCAGATGAGGTAAGAAAAATTATGTTTGACATGGATTTTCTTAGTGCTCCAGGCCTAGATGACTTCTCAGGTAAAATTTATTATCATTGTTGGGATATTGTGAGGTCAGATTTGGTTTTGGTTGTGCAAGAGTTTTTTCGTACAGGACATGTTTTATCATGTTTGAACTCAAATTTTATGGTACTTATTCTAAAGATTCCTAATGCTATAGTGATTGACCAGTTTCGTCTTGTTGCTTTAGGTAATTTTTTGTTTAAAATTATCACCAAGACTATTATTTATCATCTTTATGCTATTTGCTCTCGAATTATTTCTCCCAATCAGCATGGTTTCATTAAGGGACACCAAATTGTTGATTGTATTGCTGGTGCATAAAAATTGACATTCGTAAAACTTTTGATTCCATCAGTTAGAATTTTATTTTTGAGGTTCTGAGGTATTTTGGTTTCTCTGAGCATTTTGGTTTCTCACAGTGCTTATAGATGCTCGCAAGATGTACGGTTGGGGGATCCCCTCTCCCCACTTCTTTTGTGTTTGGATAAGGAATTTTTAAGTTGATATTTTTCACATCTAGTAGATTCAGGTTCACTGGTTTCAATATCTTCTCCGATAGGGATGCGTGCTTCGACTCACTTTCTTTACACGAATGATGTTTTTCTTTTCTACATGGCTTCTTTTAAAAATCTACAAGTGGTTTTAGATGCTTTTGAGCTTTATAGTTCACTATCTGGTCAAAGAGTTAATTGGGATAAATCCTCTATTTGTTTCGGTAGGGGTATCTAAGGAACCCGTATTATCGATTTTTTTGTCAATGTCTAGAGTGCGTAACGGAGAAGATTCTATAACTTATTTAAGGGTTCCCATATTTGTTGGTGTGCCTAAACGTTAATGGTTGATCTCTTGGGCTGATAAAATTAAAAACAAATTAGAATCTTGGAAGAATTTAACTTTATCTATGGCCGACATATTGTGTCTCATCAATTCGGTGATCCAATGTTCATTGTTTTATTCCTTTCGAATTTATCATTGGCCTTCCTCTCTTTTGAAAGATTTAAATAAAACTATTAGAAACTTCTTTTGGACATGTTCAACTAATACTCATAAGTCTGTTCCAATGTCTTGGAAGTTTTGTTGCAAAACTAAAGAGGGAGATGGTCTTTGTATCAAAGACATTTACATTCTTAACAAGGAAATGTTGAAACAACTCACTTAGAGGTTGTTGACTGAGGACTCTATGGTTTTCAATTATCTTCATGCTAGTATCTTCACACAGGATCACCGAACGAGGTCATGGTATATTTCTTCTTCTGTCTGGCCTATCTTGAAATATCATTATACTTCTTTGATGCTTGAATCTCGGTGGTTGATTGGTCGTCATTCTAAAGTTCATTTTTGGATAGTCAACTGGTTGAGGACTCTGTTGATTGATTTAGTTAATGATTTTCATTAGTTACATCCTTCTTTGGAGTCACTTATGAGAGATGTGTACACTAATCCAGGGGATTGGCATCTCCCTATGTCATTTCGTTCTTTTCATCCGAAACTTACTTATGAGATTGAGGGAATGATGGTTAGCTCTGACACAGACTTGTTAGTTTAGACACATTTTTTGGATGATGTTGTTTCCTGTAAAGCTGTCCACGCCCCTCTTTCTAAGGTTGAGAGTTCTGTTAGTTGGGGTAAACAGATTTGGAAACCATTTATTCCACCATCTCGCTCTATCATTATTTGGCGTTTATTCCATGGAAATATGCCTACTGATTTTGCATTGCGTGCTTGTAATTATATTTTTCCTTCTCGATGTTGCATTTGTTGTGCCGCGGAAGAGGACTTATACCATCTATTTATAGAATGCCATTTTTCTCGTGGAATGTGAGATGTCGTGTCAAGTGTTTTATGAAAGACTTTCTTAGATCTTTGACAGACAGCGATGAAGATATCTTTTAGCACGCAGTTGAAAGCTTTATGAAAGACTACCATTATTACCGCATTTTGGGTGGTGTGCTTCCTTCGTAATCAAGCCACATTTGAGAGTAGAAAACCTATTTTTACTGAAGTTCTTGCCTTGCTTTGGCGCTCATTTCATGAAGCAGACTTTTTTAAGATTGGCACGATGAAGGATTCAGTTGAGGAGCTTTTTACATTTCAACAGTTTTATGTTTCGAGTCATCCTTCTAGAGCCCGCATATCTTAGAAGTTTTTTTGCATCCTCCCCTACCATGATGGATTATGGTGAACACATATGGAGTGACTTTCAATTGTCCTGGGCTTGCAGGCTGTGGAGGCGTCTTCTGATCGTCTAGGGGATTTGTTTAGGGTTGTTACGCTATTCACCTTGGCGTATGTTTTACTTTTGAGACTGAGTTGACTGGTGCTATTCATGCGATTGTTTATGCTTCGACCTAAAAATGGAGACAATTATGGTTGGAAAGTGATTCTGTTTATGTGGTGTTCATTATTCGTTCTAGATCTCGAAAAGTCCTATGACGTTGGCGTACTGCATAGGAGTAATGTTTAAATTTGATCGATCAGATGGACTTTATTGTCACTCATATTTATTGGGAGAGTAACTTGGCATCCATGGCCTCTAACATAGTTACTCCAACTTGGTGGTGGAATGGTCCGAATTTTTTTCTTCGTTTATTTTCGATGATACTTGTAGGAAGCCTTTTTTTAGGTTTTGTTGATTTTTTTTTCTTTTTGTCTTCTTTTGTTGACTCTTTCATTATAATTTAATAATATGTTGGGTTGAGTTATATGATGAGAGTGCTACAGAGGTGCCAACCTAGCTGGAATATCCCCGTGCACCTACTGATTCATATCACCAATAATTTTATATAAGAAAAATTTTAAAAATCTGAAAGTTAAAATTATCCATTAACCTCTCAAAATAAAACAAATAATTTGAAATAAATTAGCAATCCGCTAAAAATAATTGGAAACCGCCGAATAATCACAATTTAAAACAACTAATTTCGATAAAAAATCAAAAGTAAACCGCTCATATCTTATCAAATCTTCTCAAATCACCACACCCATTGAATCAACAATCAATGTCAATAACCTAACCATATTCTAAAATCCTAGCTTCAACCTTATCAGACCTTTACTTTAAAAATAAATTCCACTAAAATGTAATAATTACCCATGAAGAGAATCTTATCAAATCTTCTAAAAACATCAATAATCAATGACAACCACATAAACATACTCACAATCCTAACTTAGTTTCGGGTAAATCAATGAAATATCGTTGATTGATCAATGATCAAAACTCTAACCAATCAAAGACAACCATCTAAACATACTCAAAATCCTAACTTAATTTTGGGTAAATCAATGATATATCCTTGATTGATCAATGATAAAAATCCTAACTAATTTCAGGTAAATCAATGATATATCATTGATTAACCAGTAGAGTAATTCCATAAAACTTGCATTTCCTAAAAAGTGGTGCAACTGGCTATACTTTCGGTTAATAGAGATTTGACATTAAAAATAGATATTAAATTAGCTATAACTAAAGGAAAGGATTAGCTAAGAAATTTGATTAGTTAAGATATTTGTTAATGGCACTAGCTATAAAAACTTATCTATTTCTCTAAAGTTGAAAAAAACCTGTTATTTTTTAAAGTGAGTTTTGAAACCTGTCTATTTGGTACAATTATTTTTTTTCTATGACCTTTTTTTGTCTTAAATATTTTAGCCCACTTATTTTAATTTATAATGTGTTCGCTTTTTACTTGCTTTTTTGCTTACTAAAGTAGTATTAAATTAATATTTATAATTATCTACAAAAAATAAAAAATAAATATATTCAACTATAATATTTTAAATAATAAATAAGGTGGATGATATTTCATTAAACTAGTGCTTAGTTCAAATAAAAAGACAACATTAAATATTGATAGTATTACACCGTGATCGCAACGTGACATGAACCATGACTGCTATTTATAACTTGTGTAGAAGTAAAGTGAGAAAGAAGGCCAACTATGAATCAGGTGGTGAATGATCTAAAGAGTTGTTTGACATCAGAAATGACAAATTCTATTGAAATGATATCTGTTACTATGGTCGATCAATCCCAACTGGCGGCAAGCTAATATACTAATTTCTTGTTACAAATTCATAGTGTTGGGTGTGGTGGATCTGTTTCCTTTTCTTCTTTAGGATTATGTTTATGTTATTGGATAATGTCTTATGTTTGCCTGAAGTTGCTTGATGCAGAGTATGTTTATTAACATGTAGTATTGGTTGGGACCGTCGTTACAAGATTGATTGTTTTTTTAAAGAAATAAATCAGTATTAATCTGTCTTCACGTATTCATGCTTCTGTTACTTTCCCGCCATTCTTCCTTTACAATTTTGTCTGTTTAGGATCTTGTATCGATTCTTCAAGATTGATTTAATACACTATAATATATAGAATTGTTTTTCTCTATTTTCTATAATGGTATCAGAGCTCTAAATGAAAAAATGTCCAATGTCAGCATTTTCTTCTTGTCTGCTACTTCTTCTGCTACTCTATCCTTAACCATTTGTTCAATCTCCAAATTTTCTTTTCACTTATATCTGCAGTTTGGTTTCAATTCCTATGGATTTCACAAATTATGTACTGTGGAAGTTCTAAATCGCTGCAATTATGATGCCTCACTCACACTTTGGAATTATTGATGGATCAAATAGTTTTCTTTTAAGTTTCTTTCAAATGATAAAGTTGATCCTACTGCCACAATAGCATGTGAAGATTCGATCGTGCAAGATCATGCCCGAATGACTTATGACGTGTTTAATTGATTCCATGGAAAGAGATCCCGCAAAATTCAATTTCAAATTTTCATTCTGGTTATTTACTATGACGTTAGAATTTGATTTCAAGTAGATCTTATAGGTTTGATCAGAATTGATTCTGGTGACTGTATAAAATGAAATTCCTATCAAATAGGTGGTAATTATTAGATTACTCTAGAGACTTCTACATAAAGATTTCTCTAGAATATTTTACAAGTCAAGTCTCCAACTCATGAAGCTTCTAGGACATCAAAAGGCGGCAAAATTGCAGACTTAAATAAGGCTATAAATAGGAGTCATGCTCCTAGTTTGTGTGTAGAAAAAAAAAGAAAAAAAAGCAAGTAATTACGTAAAGTGTCGTGTGTGTGAGTAGTGTCCTAGTGTGTATGAGTAAGGTGTCAACTCTTTGGTGTGTCTAAGTGTAAGGTGTGTCTAAGTGCGGTCGTTGTTGTAATTCTCCCACATTAATAATAAAAGTTTAGTTTATTTTTTTTAAGTCGTGCTCACTCCAATAAGTGGTATTAGAGCGGTAGATTTTTTACCGTGTTTGAATTACGAGTGCTTCATTTGGGAACCGGTTGTTGAGCTTCTTACATATTTCATGTGCAGTTTAGTACTGCGGAGCTTGTTTTTGAAAATCAAGCTGGCTTTAGTTTAATCGAGCCACAATGGGTGACTTTCGAGTGGTCGGTGCAATTAAGAAGCTGAACACACACAATTACAACGCATGGTTGTTGTGCATGGAATCGTATCTCTAAGGCCAAGACTTGTTGGAGACCGAGAGTGGTAGTGATACTATACCACCAGAAGATCATGCAACTCTGAAGTAATGGAAGATAAGAGATGACAATGCAATGTTTTCCATTAGTACCACAGTTGAGGAAGAAATGTTGGAGCACATTAGACAGGCAAACACACCCAATGACGCGTGGGACACCTTTGCTGTGTTGTTCTCAAAGATGAATGATGCAAGGCTGTAACTTTTAGAGAATGAGCTTCTCTCAATCACATAACACGACATGACGATAAACCAATATTTTACTAAGGTAAAGTCTCTCTATCGTGAAATCTCTGCATTAGACTCTTCTGCTGGCATGTCTGATTCTAGAATTAGAAGAATAATCATTCATAGATTGAGACAATAGTATAGAAGTTTTATTACTGCTATACAAGGTTAGTCAACCCAACCATCTCTTATAGAGTTAGAAAATTTACAAGCTGATTAGGAAGCGTTAGTTAAACAAATTTCTATAGCCTCATGCAAGAATGAGGATGAAACACTCTTTAGCAATAATAGCAAAGGTCGACCCATAAAAAATACTCACAGAAGAATGAAGAAAGACGATGGCCAAGATAGTCGACACAGAAGTCCTCAACAAGGGGGAGCACAGAAGAAAGACAACATGAGTGGTCGACCTCGAGAACATAGAATATTTGATGGAAAATGCTATAATTGAGAAAAAAATGGCCATATGGCTAAAGACTGCTGGTCAAAGAAGAAAACAACAAAAAGTAATGCACTCATGTCAAGTGTCGGACGGACGAGTGACGGAGAATGGGACGTTGAAGCTTTCTTTGTTGTAAAAGAAGAAGAAGAATTAGCTCTGACGGCTACTATTCTTAGGCCGATCGACTATGACAACGATTGGATAGTTGACTCTGGATGCTCAAATCATAGGATAGGAGACAAAGAGAAGTTGCAGAATATGACCAAGTATAAAGGAAGCCGCGTAGTGCACAACTAATAACTCAATATTTTCGATCACGTATATCAGTTAAATAATAATCGTGCCACGATTTAGTTCAGATAAAGTACCACTCCATGATGTATATCATGTACCTGGAATGAAAAAAAATCTACTGTCAATGATGCAACTTACAGACTCAGGTAATCACGTTGTATTTGGTCCCCATGATTATAAGGTATATGAAGACCTTAAGATCATTGGAACACCGACGATGGAAGGACAACGTTTAGAGTCTGTTTATGTAATGTCTGAGCTTATGTGGATAAGACTCAAAAGAATGAAACAATAGATTTATGGCATGCAAGATTAGGACATGTCAGCTATCACAATCTCCAGGTAATTATGAAGAAGTCTATGTTGAAGGGTCTTCCTCAACTCGAAGTTAGAACAGAAGCGGTCTATGCCGGTTGTCAATACGGTAAGGCGCATCAATTACCGTATGAAGACTCAAAGTTTAGAGTCAAGGCACCATTAGAGCTGGTCCATTCTGACGTATTTAGACGAGTCAAACAACCATTAATAAGTGTGATGCGGTACATTGTTACATTCATTGACGACTTCTCACGGTACATATGAGTTTTCTTAATGAAAGAAAAATCTGAAACATTCTCAAAGTTGATAGAATTCAAAGAAATGAAAGAAGGAGAAGTCGACAAGAAGATTTAATGCCTGTGAATAGACAATGACAGTGAATACACATCAGACAAATTTTCACAGTACTTGTGAAAATGTCGCATGCGCCATCAATATACATGCGCAAATACACCACAACAGAATGAAGTAGCTGAGAGGAAGAATCGTCACCTAGCAGAGACTTGTCGAAGCATGCTACATGTAAAGAATATGCAAGGAAGATTTTGGGCAGAATGTATGAGGACAAGTGCTCATGTGATCAACAGACCTCCCCAACCAAATTCAGGGTTTATTTCACCATTTGAAAAACTATGGGGTTGTAAACCTGCAGTTAGTCACTTCTGCACTTTTGGTTGCGCGTGCTACATGTTCATGCCAAGTCATCTACGTAGCAAGTTTGATAAAAAAGGTAATTCGATGTATCTTTGTAGGATACGATAGCCAAAGGAAAAGGTGGAAATGTTGTGACCCAACAAGTGGAAAGTGTTATACGTCAAGGAATGTGGTGTTCTATGAAGCTTCCTCATGGTGGTCATCGTAAAAGGAAAAGTTACTAGACTCGAAGGAAATATAAGATAATTTACAAAAGAAGATGGGGGAACAAGTTATTGAGATACATTCGACTTCAGAAGTGGCTGAAGAAGAACAAAGCGAAGAAGGTAATTTTGAGGACGAGACAACGCAGAGTCCTTGGAAAACACGAGTACATCGAAGAGTAGCAGACGGTGCGAGTGATAGGAAACTATAAGTAGTAAGTCTAGAGCTTTGAAGATCAACAAGAATAAGAAAATCAAATCCCAAGTATGCAACTACTGCAGTAGCTGAAGAAGAAAGCTTCAGAGAACTAGATACATATGAAGAGGCCTCTCAGAGCACCAAATGGTTAGAAGCCATGGAGGAAGAGATACGTGCTCTACAGAAGAATCAAACTTGGGAGTTGGTGCCAAAGCCAAGGGAAATGAAACCCATATCGTGCAAGTGGGTTTACAAGTTGAAAACTCGTCCAAATAGAACGATTGAGAGATATAAGGCTCGATTAGTAGCTCGAGGATTCTCTCAACAATATGAGCTAGATTATGATGAGACATTTAGCCCAGTTACCAAGATCACAACAGTTCGGGTCCCTGCTAGCACTTGCAGTAAATAAAAACTGAAGACTATGGCAGATGGATGTGAAGAATGCCTTTCTACATGGAGAACTAGATCGAGAAATATATATGGTCCAACTAAGTAGGTTCGAGGATAAAGCTCATCCTGATTATGTTTGTAAACTGATAAAGATGCTATATGGATTGAAGCAGGCCCCAAGAGCATGGTATGCCAAGATTGCTAAGTTCTTAGTGGAGAGTGGATATGTTATGTCACATGCAGATTCAAGCTTATTCGTCAAGGTAAAAGAAGAAAAGATTACAGTTGTGCGGGTATACGTGGATGATCTCATCATCACAAGCAATGATGAATTAGAAATTTCTCAAATAAAGGAGAACCTGTCAGTTCGCTTTCAAATGAATGAGCTTTTAGAATTGAAACACTTCCTTGGATTAGAAGATGATCGAACTAAGAAACACTTATTTCTCTACTAACAAAAGCACGCATCTCAACACCTATGGAAGTTAATGCCAAGCTATGTGCTCATGAAGGCAAGGATTTACAAGGATGGGGTAATATATCGACAACTAGTTGGTAGTCTGATTTACCTAACATTGACTCGACCAGATATCTTGTACGCAGTTGGCGTAGCGAGTCGATATATGAAACATCCCAAGAAACATCATTGGGAAGCAGTGTGGCGAATACAAGTACATCAAAGATACCATTGACTATGGTGTCTTATATAAGAAAGGCGGCGAGTTTAAGATAGTTGGATATTGTGATGTTGATTATGCTGGAGATCATGATACTCATCGATCAACAACTGGATATGTGTTCAAACTTGGATCTAGAGTTGTATCTTGATGTAGCAAAAGGCAACCAATGGTGTCTTTATCAACCACAGAAGCAGAGTATAGAGCAGCAGCAATGACAGCTTAAGAAAGTATGTGGCTAATGCAACTGATGAAGGACCTACACCAGTTTACAGACTATGCTGTGCCACTTTACTACAATAACCAGTCTGCTATTCGTCTGGCAGAAAATCCAGTTTTTCATGCCCAGACGAAGCATGTAGAAGTTCATTATCATTTTCTAAGAGAAAACGTACTACAAGAGGGACTAGAGATGCACCAAGTGAAAAACGATGATCAAGTAGCAGACTTATTTACTAAAGGACTAAACACTGCAAGGTTTCATATGCTAAGAGAACAACTAAGCATGAGAAAGAGGAGAAATGAGTAGGTGTTGAGGGGGGTATTGAGAAAGATCAACACCTCTCTAGATTACTCTAAAGACTTCTACATAAATATTTCTCTATAATATTTTACAAGTTCAAATCTCCAACTCATGAAGCTTCTAGGACATCAAAGGGCAGTAGAATTGTTGACTTAAAGAAGGTTATAAATAGGAGTCATGCTCTAAGTTTGTGTGTAGAAAACAAGAAAAGAAAAGAAAAGCAAGCGATTGAATAAAGTGCGTGTGTGTGAGTAGTGTCCTAGCGTGTAAGAGTAAAGTGTCAACTCTTTAACGTGTCTAAGTGTAATGGTGTATAAGTATGGTCTTTGTTGTAATTCTCCTACATTAATAATAAAAATTTAGTTTAATTTTTTAAGTGGTGCTCACTCTAACAATAATGTGATTCTAGATTTTTTATCCATTTAAAATGTACTATAAAATTCATTATGTCATCAAAATAATTAATTAAAAAAATAAGTTATTTTCTTTGAATGACATTGCAGTAGTCTTGTGTATTTTGATTTAATACACATAAACAATAAACGTTTTTAATAATTTGATTGGTGATTATGATTCCTAATAATTAATAAATCACATGAGTGCAACACCATCTCCAATTGCATTACTGTATGTTCTGGGCTGTGTTTCTTCAGAAAATGTTTAGGACTCACTTGAGCGCAGGTTTGCCTCTCTTTCGAATTCTGACATACTTCAACTGAAATCTGATTTACATTCAGTTTCCAAGAAAACAAATGTGTCAATTGATGTTTCATTCAAAGAATTAAAGAGATTAAAAATCAACTTGTCAATGACGAGGACATATTGATCTATCTGATCAATGGATTACATTATGCATATAATCCTTTTTCGCGCATCCATAAAAGCATGATCAAAGCCAATTTCATTGGAAGAATTGCATGTGTTGTTTAAGGCTGAAGAAAGATCTGAGACCGATCAACATAAACAACATGAAAACTAATTTAAGCATATGGCCGCGGCTGCTAGGGATTTTGAGCCAAATAGAGGTAAAGGATCCAGAAATTCTAATAGAGATGGTGCCTGGTGTCGTTTTGGATTTAGTCGCAACACAGGACATAGAGGAAGAGGTTTTCCTAATTTCTCTCCTCCTGCTAATCAGTTTTCTCCACCAGCTACAAATCAGGCTGCTCAAGGTCTTCAGAATTTCAGTCCTTTATGTGGTACAGAAATTGGCAAAAGAGATCAGAGTAACAAGGTTACTTGCCAAATCTGTCAGAATTTGGCCATAATACTTTGGGCTGTCGCAGAAGAATGAATAATGTCTGCTATGTTAGGTATCCTGCCTGAAAATTAGCTGCTATATATGGTTACTTCAGTCTCTCCACAGGAAGATCAGAATAGTCCTTCCTTTTGGTTCATAGATAGATACAACACTCATCTAACCTCTGGTTTGGGTAATTTGTCAATTACCTCTGAGTACAATGGAGAAGATTCACTCACAGTTGGCAATGGACAGTCAATCCATATAACTCATACAGGCTCGGGTATTTCCTACACCTTTTCTTTGCCAAATATCTTTAGAATCCCTTATGTTTCATCAAGTTTACCTTCAGCTTATCAGTGACGTCTTAGTTATAATTGCCGATTCATTTTATGCTAATTTCTTTCTTTTTCAGGACAAGGCATCTGGCAGCGTCCTCTTTCAGGTCCTTAGTGAGAAAGGTCTCAGCAGGCTTTTTGACGTGTGGATCTCTTTTCTCCTTTATACACATGTACCTCTCTTTGAAACACGAGATTTTGATACCAGGTTCTAGTTAGTCATGAATCAATAATATAATTAAGATGCAAATTTTAATTATATTATAGACAAAAATTCAGTGATATGAAAGATATGAAAATTTTGTCTATAAAAATGTTCATTTCTTCGTTTTCTTTTTTAATTGAATATATAAATGATGATTAAACCAGCTTGCAGCTCACAATTGACTTTTGACATGGTCTTTATGCATATACTATATGGTACAATTTGCTTTTTTATTAGACTAGAATTAACAGGTTAATCAAGTACTTAATCATATATTTAATTGGACTTTGGACTTTGTATAGAAGTTTTCTGTTTAGAGCTGTAGTTGACTGTTGGCTTTTGATAGAAATACAAGCAATTTGCATTCCATTAAGTCTTCCTTTCTACTCATCTCTTTTCAATTTCTGAAACTTGGTCAATCATACATCAACATCAAGTTGAGATTCCCTTCAATCTCAATAACAAGTCTGAACTTCTGTTGCTATCTTGAAGTAAAAGAAAAATAATATGATCAGATAACGATATTACGCCTGATATCATCTTAATGAAGTTATTAAATTCAAACAATCCCAACACAACCTAACAATTTCAAGTGAATCTGTAATTTGCATCATAATCTTCTGACTTTCTGGTTTTTTACATTAACTTTTTAAAATTATACTTAATGAGTTAAGAAAAACTGTATAATTATTCTCGTATATCCGTAATTCCTTAATGTCACTCAAGCTCAAACATATCAAATTGTAGCAGGCCACTAATCCTTGCTAATTAGACTTTTATAATCAAATTGGAAAGAATACACTTTCTGTGGGCATTATGCCAAATTTTAATTTCAATTACAGGCCTTAAAACTTGACTTAGTTGTTCTAAGTCTTAAATTATTAAGAATATTGAGTTGTCACGTAAGTGTTCAGAATCTATTTGGATTAAATTTTAGATTTCTTTATTGCAATATAAATTACTCATGGATAATGGTGGAGCTTAATACCTAGTTAATGTGTCTATTATATATTATAGTCCTAGCTACTAAACTAAATTGTTAACGTGTGAATAACACCGTGTGTCACATCTGCTATGTTGTAAGAGAACACTTCCAAACAAGAAGAAGTTGACTTTGATTAGATAATTCTACCTTTCCTCACAAAAGTATGTATATAAGCCTTAAGATGAACTTTCTCCTCTGCTTTCTTATCATTAGTGAATAGAGACCCAAGAGGGGTGATGATGGGAGAACTGAAAGGTTTAATATTTGGTTTTCTTATTGGTAGCCTTGCTTTTTTGAATCTTGTCCAAGCTCAGGATCAAACAGGCAATTAAGCTTATCTCAACCTGAAAATTTCAATTAGTGTTTTATTACATTTTTAGCTTTTCTCACTATTTATTTCAGGATTCATTAGCTTGGATTGTGGGCTACCTACCAATGATAGCTACATAGAAGATAATACAAACCTCAAGTTCATTTCAGATGCGACCTACATAGACAGTGGTGAGAGCAAGAGCTTAAGTTCTACGAACAGAAACACCTATTTGCAGCACTTTTGGTATGTCAGAAGCTTTCCACAAGGATCCAGGAACTGTTACAACATAAGCATTGTTACAGGCACTAAGTATTTGATCCGAACAACTTTTCTGTACGGCAATTATGATGGAAAGAATGAGGCACCCCAATTTGAACTTTATTTTGGAGCTGATTACTGGTATACGGTGAGATATGCTAGTGACTATGCAGAGCTCATACATGTCCCCGCAAAAAATGTAGATATTTGTCTCATTAACACAGGCCATGGAACGCCGTTCATTTCATCCATTGAGCTTAGGCCACTTCCTGGTGATCTTTACCCGGCGGTATCAGGATCATCATTAAATTACTCATTTCGGGCGGATATTGGTCCCAAGGATTCATTATACAGGTTAGTCATTACTAATTTACTATTGTACCACTTAAAATGATTTACAGACTGACTTACTGTTCTGTTTGCTAAAAACTTTTTATCCCTGCTCTCAGGTTTGACTATGATGTTTATGATCGCATTTGGCCATCTTATATCAACTCTGATTGGACCGAATTAAGTACTTCACTTGACGTTATTGAAACTGCTAAAGTTCCATTCAATGTCCTCCGGACGGCTGCCACGACTAAAGATGGTAGTTTTACTATGGATCTTTCCTATGATACATCCACTACAAGTAGTCGATTATATATGTTCATGTACTTCGCTGAAGTTGTAAAGCTTCAAGCCAACCAATTCAGGGGATTCAACATCATTGTAAATGAGGAGCTTTGGTATGGACCTGTTATTCCTAAATACTTATCCGCAAACTATATCTACAGCATAAGACCTTCGCTTGGAGGAAATTTTAAAATATCACTTGTCGGTACTGAAAATTCAACTCTTCCACCTATCATCAATGCTTTGGAGTTCTTTACAGCCATAAATTTCTCGCCATTATTACATACCTTCGGATCAGATGGTACGTTCTCTTCTAAATCCTTCTCATATATACTTCATTCTGTTGATTTATGTCCTATTCCATGCTCATGGTACAAAGAGAGTTGATCGTCAGTTGTATGAATAGGCCTATACTTGATTATTTCGGGGTCAAAGCCGGTTGTTTCATTTACATGAAACAATAACTAACACTTGATTAAACCTTGTATGCAAATGGAAAATTAGTGGATGCCGTCAAAAACATAAAGTCAACCTATGGAATAAAGAAGAGCTGGCAAAATGATCCATGTTTCCCAAAGGCATACCCGTGGGATGGTCTAAATTGTAGCAGTGATGATTTGCCTAGAATTACATCCTTGTAAGTGTTATATTCAACAACTTTTAGGTTATTGTCATGTTAAATTACTTTTAAACATGACTTGGTAACGTTTACTTAGCATACTTATAATTGAACCTGTAATTGTAGGAACTTGTCTTCAAGTGGATTGACTGGTGTGATATCTTCTTACATATCCAACCTTACAATGTTACAAACTCTGTAAGCATCTCTTTAATAATTTAACAGCGACGTCATCTAGTGGGTGAAATTAATCAACTGAACTATGTCATTTCAGGGACTTATCGAACAATAACTTAACAGGAACAATACCTGATATTATGTCTTCATTGACTAACCTGAAAGTCCTGTAAGTTTATTGAACTTTATGTAAATATCATACAAATATTTGCTTTTTTCTAAGAGTTTTCATGTTTTCTCACTCTTTACAGAAACTTGGAGAACAACATGCTCAATGGTTCAATCCCGACCGGCCTAGTTAAAAGAATCAAAGAAGGTTCATTATTGTTAAGGTCTGTGTTTGCCTGAATTTTTAACTTTTGCATCGTTTCCTTAATTTGGAACAGCAAAATGTAACTTAGTTTTCGTGAACTGTACTTGATGATGCAGTGTGGGGGGAAATCCTAAGCTTGATGTATGTGCAGTGAGCTCATGCTCACCTGGGAAGCCGGACAATAAGAACCATATTGTTATCCCAATAGTTGCTGCCGTTGCTGGAATTTTCATCGTTGCCACTATCATTGTTGTCATTATATTTTTTCGTAAGCGACGTCAACCGTCAACTGAAAAACCACAAGATAACATTACCGGACCTGAATCCTATATGGAGATTCATTCTATAGTAGAGGGTAGCACTCAAGTGCCTGATTCCTTTGAAACAAAAAGACGACAATTTTCGTATTCTGAGGTAGTGAAAATGACGAATGATTTTAAGAGAACTCTTGGTAGAGGAGGATTTGGGACGGTCTACCATGGTCTCATTGATGACATTCAAGTGGCAGTGAAAGTACTCTCCACAACTTTTCAAGGTGAACAAGAATTTGAACGAGGTTATCAACAATTTCAAGCAGAGGCAAGTAAAACCTTTACTCGATGTGGTCTGCTATGGTATGTTAAATTAACTTGCTTCCACTAGTTAATTAGTACGTTACTTTCTAAATTCAGGTAAAGCTTTTAATGAGAGTTCACCATAAAAACTTGACAAATCTTGTTGGGTATTTCAATGAGGGTACTAATATTGGTCTAATTTACGAGTATATGGCCAAAGGAAACCTAGAAGAGCACCTTTCAGGTTTGTTTTCAACTAGAAGACTTGCATATAACCAGTTTTCCTTTTAGCAGAGAAAAAAATGGACTTTTTATTTGTCATTTTCTCCTTTTTGTGTACACAGAAAGTAATCCAAAGGTCCTAACTTGGGAACACAGACTTCAAATAGCAACGGACGCAGCACAAGGTTCCCCTTAAGCTTTAGTATAACGTTTTATAATTTCTGACAAGCTATTTCATTTAGTTATCTGTAATAAAAGGGAAAACAATGTGTTGAAATATAAAACGCAGGATTGGAGTATTTGCACGATAACTGTCAACCACCAATAATTCACAGAGATGTAAAAACAACAAACATACTGCTAACTCAAAATCTCGAAGCAAAGCTTGCTGATTTTGGTTTGTCCAAGATCATCCCAATTGAAGGTGGCACCATCTCCACAGTTGTCGCTGGCACTCCCGGCTACCTTGATCCTGAGTAAGTATACCCATTTTCAACCACTAAATAATGACATTTCTTAGAATTTTCACATCGCTAATGTTTACTTTCTTTTACAAAACTAAATTCTTTTTGACATGCAGCTATTATAGGACAAATAGGCTGACTGAAAAAAGCGATGTATATAGTTTTGGAGTTGTTCTATTGGAGATAATTACGTGTCGACCGGTGGTAACAAGAACCCAGGGCCAGGACATGGTTCACATAACTAAATGGGTTACTTCCATGGTTGCAAATGGAGATATTAAAAGTATAGTTGACCCAAGGTTAAAAGGAGACTATAACATGAACTCTGTTTGGAGAGCTGTGGAAATTGGGTTGAATTGTGTAAAAATGGAGCCAGAGAGAAGGCCGACTATGAATCAGGTGGTAGCTGAGTTAAAGGGCTGTTTGGCACCAGAATTATCTGCAAAACAAAGTAGTCCTCTTCAGTCAAAAGATTCCATTGAAATGATTTCTGTTACTATGGTTAATCAATCTCGACCCATGGCAAGATGATATTAAGATTGTTAGGTGGTGATGATCTGTTTATTTTCTTCTTTAACATTCTGTTGGGATATATTTTCGGTTCTAAAATTGGTTGATGCAGAGTTTGTATGTAACTGGTAATATTGGTTGTTACTTATTGATTTATTGGCTTGATGTCCATAATATTGAAAAATAATTTTCTTTAGGATAGTGATATTCAGGGCAGCAACTTCATTGTTTTTTCTTTAATGGCAATGCTCAATATATGACTTTTGAATTGGGACAAGCTTCTAGTCTAACTACTTGAACAGAGAAAGAGCTGTGAACATCAAGAACATAACTGGTCATAAAAAGGGGAAAAAGAGTGAACGGGACACTTTATTATCAACCTACAATTAGTTAGGTTTTGAAGTTTCATTGGAATTATTAATTTATAGATAAAGTAAGACGGCAAGTGACGAGGCTTGAAACAGAGGCATTGACCAACACAAGGGAATTTATCATCAACCTATAGCTAATCAAACAACGCTGTTTATTTAACTCATTCATAGAATTTACCTGATCAAGCAGTAAAACATACTTAAAGAGTGTCATGGAAACGATGAAACAAGTATAAGAAGAAGAGTTGGCTTTATGTATATGGTACAACAATGAAGTGGTCTTTAATCTTTATGCATATGGTACAACTGGCTTGACTAGACTAGAATTAATAGGTTAATCGAGTACTTAATCATTGGGTTTAATTGGGCTTTTGTCTTTGCAAAGAAATTTTCTGTTAAGAGTTGTAGACAGGTCGTTGAGTTTTAATAGAAATTTATACAATTTGTATTCCATCAAGTCTTCCTTTCTTCTTTTTATTTCTTTTAAATTTCTTAAACTTGGTCAAATTATAAATCAACATTCAGCTGAGATTCCCTTAAATCTCAATACCACGTAAGAAAATTTGTTGGTACCTTGAAGTCGAGTAAATAATATGGTCAGATAATCACAATTAAGCCTGAAATCATTCTTAATTAAGTTATTAAATTCAAACCATCTCCACACAACTTAAAAGGACAATATCAAGTGAATCTGTAATTTGCATCATAAATCATAATCTTCTGACTTTCTTGTTTTTAAAGTGAACTTTTAAGTATAGCACTTCGTGAGTTGAAAAAAGCCGTATAATCAATTTGACTTTGCTCATTGGACTTTTATAATCAATTTGAAAATAATCTGTAAAACGTAATTTGGCTATGGGACATATATGATTATTGGTTTAATTATGAAATACTAAAATCCTATTGATCTATTTTAATTGAGAGAAGTTACTTATGCAACCTTACAACCTTTGATGGAAAGGTATAATTAAAAGCCTAAAATAATATAAAGGGATTTAGTACTTCTTCTTCGATTGAATACAAAAGGAAACCATCAATTAAAAATATTGGAAATGAATAGAAGGAAAAACTCATTTTCCTATCAATTTGTTCAAGCATCTATTAAAGAATTCGCAATGAATCAATGTATGTTTTCTCTATCTATTTATGTGAAAATCATAAAGTTTTAAGAATTTTGGGAATTAGGGTTTGTTTAATGAAAGATCAATTAATGATTTGCATAATACGTGGTATCATAGCCTTGTTGAAGAACTTGTGATTTTCTATTAAAATGATGATTTCTAGATCTTTTATTGTATTATGATTTTGTTTCTAAATTTCCATTGCCATTATGAGAATGGAAAGGAAATTCTGTTTTTTGAGAAGAAATTCTTATTCTAATATTTTTATTGTTTCCCCTGCTTTCTCTTCGGCACAATGGATCAAGTTATTCATGATTGTGTATATATGCGCAACAAGTGTTAATGCAATTTTGCATCCTGCTCGATGTGTTAATGTCATTAATTAATATATTAATGTTACTGTGCAACAAGTTATAAGCCTATATGTGTTAATGCATTTTTGCGTGATTGATTTCTAAATGAAGTGCATTCTGGCTTTCTTAGTACGAGCCTAATTGTAATATGAAATTGTATTTTGGGTTCTTTTGAAATTGCAGATAAATACATATTAATGTCACTAATTTTGTTTTTTTATGAAGTGTTGAATCCTTTCCGCAATGCAATTCCATTCTACAACCACTGTCAATATACTTGTATCATGTGATGAATATATTTGATAAAATTCAGTTTCATGCATTTACTGAGACTAGTTCATATACTTCAAGTCCATATTAAGTTAGTTTGTTAGTCACCAAAGTGGTCAAACTATAAAGTTTTATGGATCAAATTTATGTAAATACTTTTGATTGCCTATGGATTATTGATGCATATAATGGAAAATGACACGATAGTATGTTGGAGTGCTTTACATTGAACATATTAAAGTTCATTTTTCATGGATATTTAGAATTGCCCAAAGGAAGATTAATTATTTCAGTGGAGAATGAACATTATTGTGATAATTAGTATATTCTATTAGATTTATTTTGTATATCTAAAGATAACATATATGTCTAGTAAGAGTATACATAGTTATCAAATTAAGTATAATTATACTTGCATCATTATTGTTAATTAATGGTATGTCGTAGTATCACCCAAAGGAGATATTAGATGTACATTTATTGTGTTGAATCTGAATTTGATTGTGTTAAAGTTTACTATTCAAAGCATTAGAGTTAGAATGTTTTATGAAACTTTGCATTACCTGCTCCTGTTTCTCTTCATTCGCTTGCTTCATCTGTTCCCATGTTTAATGGCTTAAATTTCTCAGACTGTTGTGAGCAAGTCCAGTTTCACCTAGGTGTTCTGGAGCTTGACTTAGCACTTCAAGTTGAGAAACACGCTGCTATTATTGAAGAAAACAGTGTTGATGAAAAATCTTTCCATAAAGCTTGGGAAAGGTTGAACATATTAAGCTTAATGTTCATGCGAATGACTATAGCAAATAATATAAGTCTACTCTTCCTAAAGCTGACAATGCTAAGGAATTTATGAAATTTGTGGAAGAGTGTTCCCAAACCGCCGATAAGTCATTAGTTGGAATATTAATGGTTAGCTTGACCACCATGACATTTTATGGCTCTCGCAGCATGCATGAACATATTCTTGAAATGATAAATCTAACAGCAAAGCTCAAGTCTTTGGGTTTGAACATGGATGAACATTTCCTAGTACAGTTTATTATTAATTCTTTGCCTCTTGCTTAGTATGGGCCATTTCAAATGAATTATAACACTATTAAGGACAAGTGGTCTGTTAATGATTAGCCAATATGTTAGTTCAGGAGGAACACAGACTCAAGAACCAAGGAATTCATTTCGTTCATCTCGTAAATGATCAAGGAGCTGGAAAAAATGTTGGGAGGAGGCCTGGAAAGGGCCCAAAGAAAAAACTTCACAAGATGAAAGAAGCATCTAAAGATGTTTAAATCCATTAAAAAGGAAAAAAAGAATGATAAGTGCCATTTCTACAAGAAACCTAGGCATTATCATAAAGATTGCTTAAGCGTAAAGCTTGGTTCGAGAAGAAATGTAAGCCTTGTGCTTTTGTATGTTTTGAATCAAACTTAGCTGAACTTCCTCATAGTACTTGGTGGATTGAATCTACTTCTACTGCTAATATCTCTAAAACAATGTAGGGATACCTTACGATCTGAACCATAAATCCAAATGAGAACTTCATTTACATGGAAAACCGAGTTAAAGCTCTTGTTGAAGCCATTGGAACTTATCATTTGATTTTAGACACATGACATCATTTAAACTTGTTTGATACTCTCTATGTACCTTCTATATCTTGTAACTTAGTTTCTTTGTCCAAACTTGATACAATTGGATTTACCTTTTCATTTGGAAATGAATGTTTTAGTTTATTAAAAAATAGCCTTATTGGTTTTGGTGTGCTACATGATGGTTATTATCGTTTGAAACTTGATAACCTTTTTGTCGAAACCCTCTTAACCCTGCATCATAATGTTGGTACTAAACGAAGTTTAACCGATAAGCATTCAACTTTCTTGTGGCATAAATGTTTATGTCACATCTCTAAAGAAAGATTAGAGAGATTAGTGAAGAATGAAATTCTTCCAAACTTTAATTTTACAGATCTAAGTGTGTGTGTAGACTGTATTAAGGAAAAACAAACCAAACACACAAAGAAAGGAGCCACAAGAAATACACAGCTTCTTGAGATTATACATACTAATATGTGGACCTTTTGATGCTCCATTTTTTGGTGGAAAAAAATATTTTATCACTTTTATCGATGATTTTTCATGCTATGGTTATATCTATATGTTGCATGACATATCTCAATCTGGAAATGCTAGATTCATTGAAAATGGTGAAACTAGTGGGAGTAAAAAACCAAGTAAAGTTGTTATCCAAGAAATTGGGATGCAAGTCCATTTACCTCTAACTTATAAAGTTGTTGTTCCCGTAGTTGTCAAACAACCTTATAATACTCAAGAACAACAAATAAATGATGAGACACTCCTGAATGATATCATCATCAATGAACCGACTATAGCTGAGCCACATGACATGACATTAAGAAGGTCTCAACGAGAAAGAATATTTGCCATTCTAATGATTATATGGTTTATTTACAAGAGTTAGAAATTGACGTAGGAAATGATGACAATCCAATTTCATTTTCACAAGCCATAGAAAGTAATGATTCTATTAAATAGATTGAAGCTATGAAAGATGAGTTAAAATCTATGGAGCAAATTAATGTCTGGGGTCTTGTTGAGTTGCCTAAAGGTTGTAAGAAAGTTGGATGTAAATGGGCCTTTAAGACCAAACACGACTCTAAGGGTAACATTGAACGCCATAAAGTCTGACTAGTTGTCAAAGGTTTTACTCAAAAGGATGACATTGATTATAAAGAAACATTTTCATAAGTCCCTAAAAAGACTCACTTAGAATCATTATGACATTGGTAACTCATTTTGACTTAGAGTTACATCAAATGGATGTGAAAATCGCCTTTCTCAATGGGGATTTAGAAGAAGAAGTCGATATGGATCAACCTGAAGGCTATATGGTATGTAAACTCAAGAAATCAATATATAGACTTAGCAAGCTTCCCAAAAATGGTATCTCAAGTTCAATGATACCATAACTTATTTTGGATTTAAAGAAAATATCATTGATTATGTAAAATTAGTGGGAGCAAAATTATGTTTCTAGTTTCGTATGTTGATGATATTTTACTTACTAGTAATGATTTCAGTATGTTGCATGAGACCAATAAATTTCTCTCATAATTTTGAAATGAAAGATAGGGGAGAGGCAACTTATGTAATAGGGATAGAAATATTCCAAGATAGATCACAAAGAATGTTAGGGTTGTCTCAGAAAACATATATCAATAAAATTTTAAAGAGATTTAAAATGGAAAAATGCTCAAGAGGAGTTGTTCCAATTCAAAAGGGTGATAAGTTTAGTCTTATGCAATGACCAAAGAATGAATTGGAATAAAACAATGGAAAGAATTCCTTATGCTTCTATTGTTGGGAGCTTAATGTATGCTCAGACCTGCACCAGAATAGACATTAGTTTTGTTGTGGGAATGTTGGGCAGATATCAAAGCAATCTAGGGTTGGATCACTGGAAAGCTGCGAAGAAAGTATCGAGATACTTACAAGGAACAAAGGAGTACATGCTCACTTATAAAGAGGTCTAAATTCATATATTACTAGATGTCTGGACAGTAGAAAATCTACTTTTGACTATGTATTTCTTTTAACTAGAGGGGAAATTTCATGGAAAAGTGTGAAGCAGTTGATCATTGCTACATCTGCCATGGAAGCTGAATTTGTGAGATGCTTTGAGGCTACAATTCATAGTTTATGGTGGAGAAACTTTATTTCAGGACTTGGGGTTGTTGATAGTATTGCCAGGCCACTGAAAATTTATTGTGATAATTCTGCGGCAGTTTTCTTTTCAAAAAATGACAAGTATTCTAAGGGTGCTAAACACATGGAATTAAAATAATTTGCCATGAAATAAGAAGTTCAGAAACAAAGAGTGTCAATTGAGCATATAATCACCGAACTTATGATAGAAGACCCATTAACTAAAGGGCTAGCACCAAAGATATTTAATGAACATGTTGAAAGAATGTGTCTTGTATGTAATCATTGATATGTTCTACATGATATGCATTATGGATTATTATTTGACACTCTGAGCTCAATGTTTGTGTTTATATTTTTTTCATGTTTATCTATTTTGTATACATTGATTGTTAGATTAATATTAACAGAAATAATGGTTTATTGGACCATTTTATACTTCCTGTTATAGGTCATGTTAGACAAATGATAGTATTGTGGTATGTGGAATGAACTATGTTAAAATAGCAACATATGACCGCCATGACTCATTATTATTATTCATATAATCATGACACCTTAAGTGACTGATATAAGAAAGATTTAGTATGTAATTTATGCACATTACGTTCTTCTTATTAAACCATATTAAAGAGTTATGCACATGGTCAAGTAGGAGAATGTAAACCGTAATTTGGCCATGTGACATATATTATATGATTATTGGTTTAATTATGAAATACTAAAATCCTATTGGTCTATTTTAATTGAGGGAAGTTACTTATGCAACCTTGCAATCTTTGATGGAAAGGTGTCATTACAAGCCTAAAATAAAATAAAGGGATTTAGTCCTTCTTCTTCCCATGATTGAATATAAAAGGAAACCATCAATTAAAAGTATTGGAAAAGGATAGAAGGAGAAACTCATTTTCCTATCAATTTGTTCAAGCATCTATTAAAGAATTCACAATGGATCAATGCATGTTTTCTCCATCTATTTACGTGAAAATCATAAAGTTTTAAAGATTTTGAGAATTAGGGTTTGTTAACTGATCAAGGTATGTTTTCTCCATCTATTTACGTGAAAATCATAAAGTTTAAAAGATTTTGAGAATTAGGGTTTGTTAACTGAAAGAGTAATTTAATGATTTGCATAATATAATACACTTTATATTCCCTGAAACTGATGAAGAGAACCCTAGTGGGCATCCATTATGCCAAAATTTAATTTGAATACAGGCCTTTAAACTTGACCCAGCTGTTCCAAGTCTCAAAAAAAGTATTAGGATAATGATACGGTGGAGCTCAATGGTGCTCCATAAAGCTATTCTGCCTCGTTGGTGTGTATTATATATATTTGCAATTTAAAGTATTTGTTGAGTAAGTACAAGTCCAGATGGTATATATGAACTTTTAGTCAACTAACAAGAAGTAAAACTGAATTCAGTAGTGGGATTTATAGTATTTGTCATATCTGCCCTGCTCTAAAGAGAACATTTCCAAACAATAAGAAGTTGATTCCATATATCATTATTACTAAAATTTATGAATATAAGCATAAGTATGATGTTTTTTCCTCCGTTTCCTTATCAATATTAGCAAATAGAGTTCCAAGGGGGGTCCTAATGGGAGAACTGAATGGTTTAATCTTTTCTTATTTGTAGCATTGCTCTTTTAGTTCTTTACCCGTAATTAGTAAAACTAGCTTGTCTCAACCTGAAAATGTTAATTAGTCATTTTTCAATTAACAGTGTATTTATACATGAATTTTCTATCCTAGACATATCCGCTGGGTCCACCCGCACTGATCAGACTCCTGTGATTATTTACCCGTAGCCGTCAAGTCAAGTGACAAGAATTGGATGAACTCTTACCGCCATGAGAATGAATTACAGACATGCGACTCGGTAGGATTAGGATGAGGCTCGTCGTATAGGTCCGCCGTCATGACCTCCTCAATAGATTTTAGATGCGCCGTCCTCTCATTGAAGATGCACCTAGGAACATGTGGCAAACAACCTATACATTGGCCTCTGCTTACACTTGACAATCGTTGATTGACCGACCATAAAATAGGATTTACCACTTACTTTTTAGATAAAGATGCTTAACACTCCTGTTGAAGAGGGGTTTAGATATTTGAACATTATACACACATATTTGGGGGCTCTCTCTCCCTCTCCCTCTCCTTGGCAACCCCAAGCAGGTACGTTTATCAGCAGTTGTCACCGTCTAGGCCGCTAAAGATGCTCATCCCTCCCTCCGTTCTTGACCTCCACATTTCTAAGGGTTCTCTGATGATTAGACCACTCTTCATTCATGACCCGATCTGATTCGAAACTCATCCTCGAAACAATGAGAACTCCACTAGGGAGTGGTCTGTTGGAAGAGAGCCGAAGGAATCTGGAAGACTTTACAAGGAAAAGGATTAACAATGAAGGAGAAAAATTTCCAGATCTGGAATTTTTTGTTTTAAACTACAAAAATTCATGTTTGGATAAAAATATTCAAGACTGTAATAGCGGATCTAGAAATTCGAGAAGAGGAAGAAGGAAAATGGAGGAATACCCGGAAGAGCCGCGCATTCAACATGTGAGGCTGAGAATTTTCAGATCTGAGAATCCTCAAGGGGAAAACCACCTGGGTCGATAATAGGTTCATCACCACAAAAAAGAAACTACCTCAACCACTAGACTTGAAGGGAAAGCTATGGCTACCCTCGAATTTGATGGAAAACCAAATATAGAACCTCAAATCTACACAAATTGAAGTATTTTCAGATTTCAAAGCACCCATAAAATGGTTTAGACGAGGTTTTCCGTCAACTTAGAGCCGTTTACGGTAAAAAAAGACCGTCGGAGATGGCCGCACGTGCCCCCACACGCCATCACCGGTGACAACTTCATTCTTACCCGATTCCAGTTGCCGCGTTGACCTACCCAGACCATTCAGCTGTCGGGTCGACACATGCCAGCCCACGGATCGTCCAACGAATCCTAATGCACGTTGATGATGCGTGATTCACCCGCAACCCACTATCGACCCGACTAGCTCCCCATCCACAACGTCCAGGCACAACCCACGAGAAGACCCGTGACCCGTGAACTCCTTGGCCCATGGCCTATGGGCCAACTCCCTCTTTCCAGCAGCCCAACGCCTGGCCATTGGCCCTTTAAAGAGCCAGCATGGTTTTCCACAAGCCCAGCACTCCCGATGCTTTTAACGTCCTAAGAAACATGGTTCACTGTCCGTTTATGGGATGACGCTTGAAAAAACCTTAAAAAATTCAGCTGTGATTATATTACCGAGTCTTAATTGCACGGGTCACCGCGTCGTATGCAAACAGACGTAGACACCGAATTGTAAGTTAAGTATTTATTTTTAAATTATTGCTTTGCCTTTAAATACATATTTTACTCGTCCAAAAGAAAATTTGATGATTGGATGAGCTTATCGTATAGTGTCTTAAAGAATATATTTACACAATTGTTCAAGCATATTAAATAATTAGTAGAGATTGGTTCTACGTTAATTATGTTGAGCATAATTAATTAGCTCTCCATGTTCAAAATTTATCATGCGCTAATATAATTATAGAAATTACATTTATCATGTTTAGACCGTCCATCTTAAATAATTTGATAACTTGACCTTATTGTGGATAATATGAGACTATATCAATGTTATAAACCATACAAATTGAATTGATTCCTTGATAATAATTTGATATGCATCGGCCAAGTATGTTTAAATATTAATTAAGCAATGTCAATTCATGTCAAACTTTTATGATAAACATAATGTTTAATTGATTCAATGTCATGGGAGTGTTACTCCAATGAATTATAGGTAGTTAAGGCCAAGAGAATCAATTAAACACTCCCTGAACTTATCTCTTCATTCATATGCGTGCTTAACTGCCTATAAATCTTTGGAGTAACACTCCCAAGCATATATGATTCTCTTTATGCGAGTTGAATATGCATCTAGATTGTAATAAATTTACAAGTCGAGCATGTTTATATAAGAGAAAAAATATACATGCTTTTATTCTTTAATCGCTCTAATTAATTTACATCTTTGATTAACACATTTTATATCATATACGTGTTTAAACTACATTCGGTCTGACATTCATTTCAAGAGTCTGGCACTTGTCATGCCTAATTCACTCTGTCATCATGGACATATATTTCCCTTCACATATGAGGAATTTTTGGATAGAACAAATTATGAGGATTTAATGAATTGTTTATCATCTGGTCATGAAAAATATAGATGTATTCATCTTACACATCAACTCTCCAAAGGGATTTCTGGATTTATCAGTCAAGTTATCACAAAGATTTCTAGACTTATTATTGAGCTCATCATGGAGATATACAAATTATCCACTGACTTATTACGGATATTTGAGATTTATCAATCAACTTATTATGTGAGTTTCTTAATTGACTATCTGAATCATCTTGAGCGGATTGCTGGACTTATCATTTGACCTATCATGGGTATTCATGGATTTATCAACCCAATTATTGTAAGTATTTATAGAATTAATTATTATTTACACTATCTCATGATCTCTGCCACATGAATCTGAATCACACCTAAAAGGGACTTTCGTATGCATATAAGGAATTCTAGATATATATATTTGCTATTCTATATTGGCCCATAGCCTCTATGTCATTATTGAATTTAGTCATGACAAAAAAGACATATATTTCTTTAAGCTTCGAAAAGAGTGGAAGATATCAATATATACATATTCCCTGTGACGTATTCTACGCTATCATTTTTGTTTAGAAGATCTGCTCTCACAACCAGTTTTTCATTTTACTGGGAGATTCTTTTACTGATCGTAATTGAGACCACAAGAATAAAGACTTTTTTCTATGAGAATTCTACTATCGACATCTGCATTGTTATGTCAACAAGAATTGCAATAAGAGCGGGAATTGGAGCTGGCTATATTTTGTATGCTAAAAAAAGGATGGAGAAGGCGCGTTAACGCGTCAATGTTCCATGAAGTGCAGAAATTGTCAATTTATAGGTCATCAGTGTCACCGGCTTTGCTAGTTGAATCTGAGTTATTTTGCCTTCATAACTTAATCTGTATATTGGAGCACCACGAACGACCGAACTGAAAAGTGGTCAAGTTGTTTATTTTTCTACCATGATGATGTTCCAATCATGTACGCCTTGCAAGTCCCTATAATCATTGGATTGATACTCCAAAACAGATGGTGTACTCTTATTTCTATGTGATATCTACTATTTCAACTTTATTATGAACTAATGGCTTCACATTGTCAAATGTAGATGAATAGTTGACAACCTATCTTTGGGGATATGATACCAAAGGCAGAAATACTAAGAAAACAAGTATGAAGGCGTGTGTACTACGAAACCCGAAGGTGGGTACACTACAAAAATCTAAAGGTGGGCACACTATAAGAACTCAAAGACAGCTAGATCTATAGTCATGTTTCCGAATTGGGCACCCTCCTTTTGCCTACATGTGAGACCAAAGCGAATTTTCCTACCTGTGATGCCTATATTTGATGGCTACATGTGGTACTGAGGCAGATTTGCCAAGATGTGATGCTGAGGAAAGTTTTCCTAGATGTGATACCGTGGCGGGCTTGTCTAAGTGCAAGAGGATTACAGTGTAAAGAGAATGTAGCAGACAGTTAGAAAGTCGACTACTTCAATGCCATTCTAACCTAATTAAGTAGTGTGGAAAAAAAAATTCAATAGAAGGCTAGGACGTCACTAGCTCTAAGATCATGATAGTGCGTGAGGAAATTTATTACGATGAAACACTTGATATACTTGAAACATATACAAGAGCGTGCAAACTCATGGACAACCTCATCCCATTTTCTTATGACCAAGTACTATAACAGTCATCTTAGTTCCTCATAACATGCTTATTTGTATGGATACCCATATGCATAGTCGATTTCATACTTCAGAATTGGGATAACATGATGACATTCTCATGATACTAAACATTGATAAGCCTTCTAAGTGGAAAGTGCATGTGGAATATTAAACAGTCAAGCTTTCATAATTTAAGGTGTCGCCTTACTCTTATGTCCCAGTATTATCCTTGAGAATTTATTGGGTTCTTGAAAAAAAATCTTGTTGTTATATGGGCTTTAAAACCTCATAATTCCTTAGAGATCATTATGAATAGGGTTTCGGCCACCTCTAAGTGCGTATGCAATATCACTTAGAGGAAATATTTTTATGTTGGTTCTGTACACCCATGGTAATAGGAAACAACCATGTTTGGTGCCTCAGACAAAGCATTTTTGGTCAATTTCTTCCTCGGTGATGACAAAATCACCTTAACAGACGGACTGATGATTCACCGCTAAGTGCACCTGGCATAGCAACAAAATTATCACGAGGGGTGACTTAGGACTGTTGAGTAAAAATTACCGCTAAGTGTACTCGAGGTAACAACAAAATTACCACGAGGGGTGACTCAACACTTTTGAACAAAAAATTACCGCCAAGTGGACCCGAGGTTTCAACTTGCACATGGGGCTAATGCTTATACATGAATTTTCTTCCCTGGACAACCCGCTGGGTCCACCCACACTAGTCGGGCCCATGTGATTATTTATCCGTAACCATCAAGTCAAGTGATAAGACTTGGATGGACTCTTACCTCCTTGGGAATGAATTGGAGGCATACGACTTGGTAAGATTATGATGAGGTTCGTCATGTCGGTCCGCCATCATGACCTCTTCAGTAGGTTTTAAATACGTTGTCCTTTCGTTGAGGATGAACTTCAGAACACGTGACGACGTCCTATATGTTGGCCTCTACTTACACATGGCAATCATTGATTGACCAATTATAAAATAGGGTTTACCCCTTACTTTCTATATAAAGATGCTTAACACTCCTATTGAAGGGGGGGTTTAGATATTTGAACATTATACACACATATTTGGGGGCTCTCTCTCCCTTTCCCTCTCATTGGCAACCTAATGAGGTGCGTTTGCCGGCGGTTGTCACCGTCTAGGTCGCTAAGGATGCTCATCCTTCTCTCCGTGCTAAACCTCGACATTCCTAAGGGTTCTTCGATTACTAGACCACTCTCCGTTCATGACCCGATCCGGTTCAGAACTCATCCATGAAACACAGTGTTTACCATATATTTAGCCTTTTTCACTTATTATCCAGGCTTTATTAGCTTGGATTATGGGCTGCCACCCAATGAAAGCTACACAGAAGAAGATACAAATCTCGATTATGTATCGACTGCGAGATACATTGACAGTGGAGAAACAAGAAATCAAGATCATAGTTCTAGTTACAGAGACACCAATAAGCAACACTATTTGTATGTCATAAGCTATTCATAATGAACCAAGAGTCGTTAAAACATAAGCGTAATGACATGCATTAAGTATTTGATCCCATCGAGTTTTACGTACGACAATTACGATAGGAAGAATCAACCACCCCAATTCGATCTCTATTTTGAATATGATTATTGGTATATTGTGAAGTTAACTACAAAATTCACTAGTGACTATGAAGACCTCATACATGTCCCCACAAAAAATGAAGTGGATCTTTGTGTCATTAACACTGGACATGGAACGCCATTCATTTAATCTATTGAACTATGGCCTCAGCCTAGTAATATTTACCAGACTGTATCATGGTTATTAAATTTTTTCATACCGATTTGATATAGGTTCCAATAAGCCATATAGGTTAGACATGTGATTGTTATACCACTTATTCAATTGGCACACTTAAGTTATTGCTAATGACTCAACTTAAGGTTCTTAGTCATTCTAAGTAGGATACTTTGGCAGTTGTTCTAGCTGTAAGCTATGATTGAAGTGTTAGATAACTACCTAATCTAAACTAGTCATGACAGCAAGCAATTCAACTATTATTGCAATATATATTCTCACTTAAGAATTCAGCAGACATTATCCAAAATACAAAAATAATCTAAAAGCTAAGCATCAAGAAGATCAAAGGAAAAATAAATCAACAACAAGCTATCTCGAAGAGGCCTAAGTGTTACCTATAATCGATGGGTGTGGGGGAGTAACTCTAGTTTATCTTCTTGAGCTTGCATGCCTTGTAATTTTTTGTATTGTTGGACTTCATTCTAGTGGATTTGGTCCTTCAGCAACTGGATATAGGTTCTCCTTGTAGAACTAAACCAGTATAATTCTTGTGTCTCCTTTTCATTTCCCAATTCCGCGATTTTAACCTACACATTTAACCCCAAATTCAGTCAATTTCATAACAAAAGTGGTATTAAAGCCTAAGGTTGTCAATTTAAGGGGTTCAAGCTTCAAAATTCAAAAATCTTGATAATTCAAGATTGTTGTATGAAAATCAAGAAGCTATCAAGAAAGCTTCTGAAATGGCTACTACCTCTACCAAACATGACATTGATAAGTTTGATGGTGCAAACGACTTTGCCATCTGAAAAATAAAGATGCTGGAACTCTTGGGAAACTTGGGACTATACGAAGCACCAAAAGGAGAAAGTAAGATGCCAGTAAGCTATTCATAGGAGAAAAAGAAAGATATAATGAAGAAAGCATATAATACTTTGATCCTAAGTTTAAGTGACAAAGTTATGAGGGAAACTACCAAGATAAAGACAGTGGCAGAGGTTTAGCTCAAACTAGAGAACATGTACATGACAAAGAAAATGTCTAATAGGCTGTACCTTAAGGAAAAATTCTTCTCATACAAGATGATAGAGGAAAAGAATCTTCAAGAACATATTGAGGAGTTCAACAAGCTATGTCTTGACCTTGAGAACATACAAGTAGAGTATGATGATTAGGATAAAGCCTTGGTGTTTCTACGTTCCTTAACAATATCATATGAAACATTTGTAGATATTCTCAAGCATGGAAAGGAGACGCTGTCACTAGAAGATGTAGTGGGAGCTCTACATTCGAAAGAATTGCAAAAGAAGCATGAACAAGAGGACTCAAGTGGGGATATTTTGTTTGTGAGAGGAAGAACATAAATGAAAGAATATAGAGGAAGAAGCAAATCTAAATCAAAGTCCACAAATGCTAAAAGTAGCAAAAAAGTGATATATTATCTCTGTCATGAAGAGGGTCACATTAGAAGACTATTTCCTTAGAGAAAGAAGGAACCTAAAGAAAAGGAAGGAGTTAATGATGATGCTACGTGGTAAAAGATGGATATGAAAGTGTTGATATTTTAGTGATGACAACGAAAAACTCAAAAATAGTGGATCCTAGACTATGGGTGTTCATGTCACATGACACCAAATAAGGATTGATTTGAGACCTTCTCTAGGAATGATGGTCGGAAATTCTTGGAGATAAAAAGAGTGCAAAATCACTGGATCAAGTACCATCAGAATTAGAACTCATGATAGATCTGAGAGAATATTGATAGAAGTGAGATATGTGTCTGACCTTAAGAAGAATCTCATCCCAGTTGGAGTTCTAGATGAGAATGGCTACACCTACACGAGTGAGAATGAAGTTCATAAGATTTCTAAAGGCTCCATGGTAGTAATGAAATTTATTAAGTTGAATGGTCTCTATGTACTTCAGGCATTACATTAGTTGGTGCAGCAAACTCAGTTTCTGCACTAGAAATTGAAAAACCAACTTTATGGCATAATTTGGGCCATGTGAGTGAAATAGGGCAGCAAGAACTTGAAAAATAGGGTTGCTTAACAGAGACAAGTTGGACAGATTGAAGCTCTATGAGCATTATGTCAATGGCAAGGCAACTAGGCTTAAGTTTAGCTTAACTACTCATAGAACACAAGAGATTATGAGCTATATACATTTAGATCTCTAGGGACCATTTATTACTGAATCACTAAGTAGAGGAAGGTACTTCATTTCTATCATTGATGATTGAGTTAGGAAGGCCTGGATTTACATACTTAAATAAAAGAATGAGGCTTCAAAGGTTCAAAGATTGGAATAGAATGGTAGAACTACAAGTAAGCAAAAGGGTTAAGAAATTAAAAACTGACAATGGGATGGAGTATCTAAGTGAAGAGTTCAATAGGGTTTTCAAGGCTGAAGGTATTGTGAGGCATAAAATAGTGTCTGACACTCCTCAGTAGAATGGACTAGCAGAAAGGATGAACATGACTCTATTGGAAAGGGTAATGTGTATACTGTCAATTGCAAACCTACCTAAGAAATTTTGGGCAAAAGTTGCCAACACTACAAACAACTTTAGAATTCAAAACACCTGAAGAGATTTGGACTGGATCTCCTCCAAATTGCACTTATCTAAAGGTATTTGGATGTGTGGCTTCTGCACACATCAGTGAGGGAAAATTGGATCCAAAAGCTAGAAGGTGTATGTTTATAGGCCATCTTGAAGGTGTGAAATAATACAAATTATGGGTTTCAGATTTTAACAGAAAGTAGAAAGGACAGTAAGATTGGGTTTGAGGTGGAGCTTGGACGCACTAGCAAAGAACCTGACCCTTCAGGTTCTGCCAACACAGAATTTGGACTAGAAAATGAACACCAAAGGCATTATGAACAGGAAGACCTTAATAATTACCAATTAGCCAGAGATAGAAATATGAGGCACCACAAGGCCCATATTAGGTATGGTTATGCAGATCTCATTGCATTTTCCCTGACAATGGCTGAGAACTTGGATGAAAGTGAACCTAGAAAATTTCATGAGGCTATGCTAAGCCAAAACAGAAAACAATAGCTGTTGGAATCGGCAGCGTCGCGAGGCGGAGGCGGTGTGGTTTTTAAAAAATTTCCTTAAGAACTTTATCGACTGAAAACAAAAACAATTACGCGCCACCGTTTCTAAAAAATAAACTTTTAAACCTTTTACTGAAAAACACATTTTCTCGTCGGATCCATTATATATCTATACTTTAAATCAAAAACATACTAAGATAAGAGTTATACCTTTTGTAGTCTTATCAAGCGTCATTGCAAACAACGAACTTGTAATCCCACTATTAATAGACTGTGAGATCCACAACAAGATCTTCCAAACCAATCCTCAAACACACTAGAACATATATGTGCATGTAGAATAAATGAAAGGCACTTTTTTGTCTCTAGATGTACTCAACACATGAGATCTAGAGATTTTGGAGAAGGGCTGTTCTGAGGCAAAACTCTCAGAGAAAATTAGGAAAACTCACAGAATTTTTTGATTTCTTTTAATCACACAGTTGCATATACTGAGACCAATAAAATAATATCTATATATTTTTTAGGTCCATGCCCCTTCTATTTTAGATGTAAATAATAAATGATTTATTTTATGTGTTATTACAGTGGGACCCACTACAATTGGCATAGCACCACTGTAGTGTCGTGTGGCACTACAGTAACTCATGTGAATCTCTGATTCAAAAATTAGAGACTGACATGTGACAGTCTAATATGCCACCTGACAAATATCCTATAATTTATTATTTATATTAATCAATTAAATATCTAAATATCACTTAATTCAAAATTAACGTATTTGATCTCTCAATCACTTATCTTATATGTTAATTAACAGATTACATAAATCAAATTATTATCTCATACTGATTTAATATTGTTTAATTTCATAAATAAAATATTTTGTCTTATTAACCGATTAACATTAAATTAATCGATATTATTATTTATTTGTAATTTCTAAAAATTAAAATAAATAATATTATTAATTAATTTTTAATTGTTAACATCACATAATTGTCTTATAATTATATACTTGTCCCAGAAATTTAATTCCTTATGCAAGCTAGTCATTTTCTCATGTCCTGAAATATTCACATCTTAGACTGTGTGGTACAAAGATGACTCAGGAACCATTAACCCATAATTTTAAGCTCCAATAAATCAGATTATTAATTAAACTCTTTAATTTAATAATCTTATTTGTTAATTTCATTATTACTCTACTACAGATATGAAATTACACTCTTAAAATTTACAAAATATATTTACCAAGTATTTTTTTTGTAGTCCATTGATATAATCACTTCCTGTAGTTCTGTCCTCTATTTATTGGTTCGTAAATTAGAGTTGGTCAAAATTACATTTTTACCCTTCTAATTACCTTTTGTTCCTTAAATACCATTACTTCACTAGTGAAGAGTCAATTTTTAAATATATTATAAATTTGAGCTCAATAGCCATTTAGCTCCAGAATTAACACTTAAGGGAACTAATATACGATCCATTAGGAAAGCTTGGAGTCAAAATCTAGTACGATCATGTTCTCAGCCATCCATATCACTGAATCTCCAAAATAAAAGTCACAAATTTATTTTACAAACAAGTCTTAACGAGTGAATCGATAGATCCAGTAGACATTCATATGAGTTCATGACTACTCAGGATTCAAACTAATCTACATATGATTATCAGTTTTGATGTGTATTAAATCTTTATGATAAACGGTAAGTTAATAAAGATATTAATCCACATCAGTTGTGTCTTATATAATCTAATTATATAAAGTACATTCACTAAGATATCTATCCACAACAGTGATATGGGTCTAGATCACATCATTCATAATACTTAGTGAACCGTTCTAGCAATCATTCATTAAAGATTCCATACTTTAATATGTTACGGACTACTTTATTCATTATCTATGATCTTAATCCTCTCATACTTATACAAGATAATAGTCTCATTAATGAATATGAAATTTTTAGATATTTATATATAAATTATTCAACGATAATTTAAAAGAACAATTATAAAAAAATATATTTTCTTTAATTTCATATTAAAATTATCTAAGTTTTGAGGGAACTATGCCCAACAATCTCTCACTTTCCCTAAAGCAAATGTGGCATTTCTCTCAACCTTATATTTCACACATGGCCCTTAAATGACTTCGCAGGAAGTGTCTTGATAAAAGAATCAGTCAGTTTCTTATTTGACGTTATCTTCATAACAGTCAAATCCCCTCGATGCATGATCTCTCTTACAAGATGATATTTCCTCTCAATGTGCTTGCCCCTCTTGTAACTCTTCGGTTCTTTGAAATTAGCTACCATCCCACTGTGGTCACAGTACAAGATCAGTGGCTTGTCCATATCTGGAACTACTTCCAGATCATTATAGAACTTTCTGAGCCATACCACTTCTTTCGCAGCTTCACAAGCCGCTATATGTTCAGCTTCCATAGTGGAATCTGCAATGCTAGATTGTTTAATACTTCTCCAGACTGCAACTCTTCCACATAGGGTGAATATTGATCCTATCCAGACGTCGACTTTTGATTGTCCCTATTTGATTGAAAATCAGAATCAGCATATCATATGAGATTCAGGTCTCCACCTGAATAGACAAGCATATAATTTCTCATTCTCTAAAGATACTTGAGAATGTGCTTTACTCAATCCAATGTTTTAAACCAGGATTTGATTGATAACGACTGACAATTCCCACTGCATAACAGATGTCTTATCTCGTACACAACATTGTATATATGAGACTACCAACAATTGAAGCATAAAAAACCTTTCTCATATCCTCTTCCTCCTGAGATGTCTTAGGACACTGCTACTTGAAAATGACAATTTCATATCTAGTCGGTAGTTGACATTTCTTAGAATTTTTCATAGAGAATCTCTCTAGAACCTTATCAATATAAGATGCATAAGAAAGTGCTAAGAGCTTGTTCTTTTTATCCCTTAGGATTTGGGTGCCTAGAACATAGCTCGCATTTCCCAAATCTTTCATTTAGAGTTTCTCAATTAACCACTTCTTTACTTTTGACAAAGTTTCTACATCATTCCAAATGAGTAGAATATCATCTACATAAAGAACTAAGAAAACCACTCTCTTATCTTTGATGTATTTATAAACACAAGCTTCGTCAACATTTTGCTCGAAGTCATACGATTTAATAATTTCATCAAAGGTAAGATTCCAAGATCTTGATGTTTGGTTTAATCCATAAATATCTTTAAGCAACTTGCATACTTTCTGATTTTCCCCTTTTTCAGAACTCTTCTGGGTGCATCATATATATTCTTTCTTCAAGAGAGTCATTCAGAAAAGCTGTATTGACACCCATTTGCCTTATTTCATAGTCTAAACTGATGCGAATGGGTTTTACAATGGCAACGAAAAAGAATGTCTCTTCATAATCGACTACTTCCCTTTGCGTATAGCCTTTGGCTACCAGCCGTGCCTTGAAAATCTCTACTTTCCCATCTGTACCTATTTTCTTCTTGAATATCCATTTACATCGAATGGGCCTGGCATGTTCAGGTGGATCTACAAGTTTTCAGACAAAATTGGAATACATCGATTCCATTTCTTGGTTCGTGGCATCTTGCCATTTTTCATTTTTAGAATCTTGCATTGGCTCTTTAAAGGTAAATGGATCATCTTTATCAGTGTCAGACACTACGACGTGTGCCTCTAGTTCATAGTGAATAGGGCGTCTTACATCCCTCCCACTATGATGTTTACACCGGGGTTTCCTGAACAGGAACAATGGTTTCTTGGGTTTGTCATTTATCAGTTAATGATGAATGTGGTTTGATCTCATCAGATGCTAATTCTTCAAGAACTACTTTGCTCAGAGGATTGTAATTTTTCATATAGTCGTGTTCAAGGAAAGTGATATTTGTCGGTACAAACACTTTTTTATCCTTGTTACTATAGAAGTACCCACCTCTTGTTTCTGAAGCGTAGCCAACAAATATATTAGACCTTACTTTCCTGTCTTAGGTCTAAGAACATGAGCTGGACACCCCCATATATGGAAATGATGAAAATGATGTTTGAAGCAATTTCATAACTCTAAAGGTGTCTTGCTTACAGACTTAGAAGGCAATAAATTCAAAATGTAGGTTGCCGTTTCAAGTGCATATCCCCAGAATGTTAGTGGAAGTGATGAGTAGCTTAACATCGATCTAACCATATCCAATATTGTTCGATTTATCCTTTCTGAAACATCATTTTACTGTGGTGTTCCAAATGCTGTGAGTTGGGATAGAATGATATACTCCACCAGGTTATCATTGAATTATAAATCCAAGTATTCACCACTTCGATCTGATCGAAGTGTGTTCAAAGAATTACCTAATTTCTTTTAATCTTTGGCTTTGAAGTCTTTAAACTTTCCAAAAGTTTCAGACTTTCTATGCATTAGTTAAGTATAACTATATTTAGAGTAAACATCAATAAATGTGATGAAATATTCATACCCACCTTTAGCTTGTATATTGATTGGTCCACATACATCACTATTTACTAGCTTAAATGGTTTTTTTTGCTCTTTGGCCATTTTCAGATAAAGGTCTCTTGGTCATTTTACCCTCTACACAAGATTCAGAAACTGGAAGAGTCCCAATTTTTTGTTCTCTTAAAGCATCATGATTTGTTAACCGGTTTAATCTATCTAGATTAATATGTCTCAACCTAAGATGCCATATATACACGTCATCATCATGAAAAACCCTTTGTCGTTTGTTACTTGTAAAATTTACTACTTTAAACATTCTGAATTATTTAACGCTCGTTCAATCGGTTTAAACATATACAATCCGTTCGAAAAATTTTGCATGAAACATATTGAATCCATTCTTCGAAATAATAAACTGATTATTAATAAAAAATATCAAATAATTGTTCATATAGTAATGATAAAGAAATCGATTTTCTCAAAAACCAGGAATAAAATAAACATTGTTCAAAACAAGAATTTTATTTCCAAAGCTTAAACGGACTGTCCCCAATGCTTTTGCTGACACGAACGCACCACTGCTAATTCTCATTATCACCTCACCATCAGCTAGCTCTCTTGACGAATCAAGCATCTGCAAAGAAGAATATACATGGTTAGTGGATCCTGAATCTAATATCTAAGATGACAAATCATATTCCATTGAACAAACTTCAAGTACAAGTAAATCACACTTTACCTTTCTTTTTTAGCTTAGAGAGATATTTTCTACATTTTCTCTTCTAGTGACCTTCAACTCCATAGTGGAAACACTTTCCTTTGGGTTTGATATCGCCTTTGTTCTTCATGGCCTTGGTTGACTTTTTGGCCTTCTTTACTCTTTAGTTATTACTCTTTTCCTTAACATTGTTCTTCTTCCTTTTGTTGTTCTTAACAACATTGGAAGAAAACTTTTGCTCAACAACATTTTCTTCGCCCTCTTTGGTCATGTTATTGTTGAGTGACTCTAAAGTCTGTAATTCATTAAACAATTGGGTTATGTTGAATTTCAACTTGTTCATAATATAGTTGGTGGTGAACGTAGAAAAAACAGGTGTGAGCAATTCAAGTATAATGCTGACTTGAGTTCGTTCATCAATGATAGCCCCATGTACTTATGCCTCATGCATTATATTGATCATGGTCAAATAAATGACTTTCTTCATCCCAGTAGTCATGTAGCTCCAAGTACCCTCTTGATGACTTTAATCACACTGCTGTCTGAACATTGTTTGTAGAGATTTCATAATCTCATAGGCTGTTTCGATGCTTTCATGCTTGGTTCTCAGAACATCATTCATACTTATAAGCATATAGCACTTAGCTTTGTTGTAGGACATAATCGAAGCATTAAAATTTTCCCTAACATTCTTAGGGGCATTGGCAGCGGGCTCCTTAGGACATTCTTCAGTAAAAACAAACTTGTGGTTATCACATATTAGCATCAAATTTAAATTCGACTTCCATCTTATGAAGTTATCACCATTAAGTTTTTCAAGCATGAGTAAAGCAATAATGCCCATGGTAGACATAATAATAACTAAAAAATAAAACATACATCATTCAATATCATTGGAAGAAATATAAAAAAATTTGGAAAGTAAAGGTGATGCATGAATGCAACATATCAAACACATAAACTTAACAATTACTAATCCACGATAAGACAACCTAACAATTAATGTGTCACCTTAGGATCGTTCAGATTAATTTTAAACTGTCTATGAGACATTCTCATCCTTATTTAGTAAAACTTAAAATATCTAATATTTTCTCTTTTAATAATAAGGTATCACTTATTTAGTCAATTCACAATTTTCTACTCAAAGCTTAATTGTGGTTTTATGATTGTAACCTATTATTTTGAATTCCATGACCTGATTTAGAATATGCCATCTTTGGGTCAGTCAAGTCTAAACTACATCATTTAGTCATATCTTCTTAAGAGTTCAACCTTGATATTGATACAGTTTGAAACGTTCCTTAGGGGGATGAAAATAAAGCCATCTGGAGGCCATCTCTGTATCTCACGGTGTTTTACTAATAAGGGAGATCGTAGGATATATTGACATGTCAATATTCTCTCACTCATTATATCATAATTGATGTGTTTCTATTTTAACTAATCAATTAATTACTAGTTAAAAAAACCCTATGAATGTAAAATTAATTATTAATCCAATATAATTGGTTTAAGTTCATTTAACCTTCTAAAGAGCCTAAGTCAAAACTACATGAACTTAGAATAACTAATTAATTACATTCATCAAATTTTAATAAAACTTTTTTAGTAAAGTCAGTTATCCTAAAGGTTACTAATGCCTTTAGTGTGGTGTGATTACCAAGTTTAACAAATTAAAACTTAGTAGTTTACATGTAATTGATTTTTCAAAATAATTCATATAAACATATCGGGAGAGTCCAAATCAATCATGTTCTACTGATGAGATGCATGATTAAATAAATTTTTATGTGATTTCATGTATGACAGGTGATCGGCTAATGTATGGTTATGTCATCAATCATATCAACAAACATTTACTTAAATAATTAAATAAACAAATGATAAACATAGTCACTATTGAGTATTTCTAAATTACAACATTTGAAAAATAAAATTAATTACAAAATGGACTTTAAGAATACATATTTTCAAAATAGCTCATTTTCCACCAGAGGTCCATCTTCATAATCTTCAAGCTTTGATCAAAACCCTTTCAATTAGGAAAAACTATTTTTTCTAATTAAATAATCTCATTAATTCTCCTTTTAAAATTAATTGAATTTGATATAAAAAATAATTTGATGACTCATCAAACTTGGGCAAACCCAATCAATTAATTTATTTTAGTTGAAAAACTAAAATGAATAATTATCCTTTTAAAATTCAAAGGATAAAAGTTAGGATTAGGGCTATTGCGAAACATTGCAGGGATAGGGCATCACGGTATCAGGACATCTGTGAAACATACCTTTGCAATCACAAAGATGCCGGCGTACTTGACGGTAGTGGTACACTCCCACCGCCGTTGCCGGCTGCCCATCCACCGTTGGCAGTCACCGCCGGCGTACTTGACGGTGGCGCTAGTGCTGACAATCATATTGATGGTGCCGGTGCCAGAATTTCTTAACGGAATTCCTATTTCTCTTTTCTTTTCCTTGTTCATCTAGTGCATTCTTTGTCTTCTCGCGTACAGAATTTTTACAACGTAATATTCAAAATAAAAAATATAAAAATTCCTATGCCCTAAAATAGCTTACACAAGATCTAAGGAAAAAAAAAGAACAAAGCCTAAACCCAAAAGTCACCATACAATTAATGATTCATCATTAAACCATTCATTCAAAAAATATAACCATCCATTCATTCATGCATATCGAAATGTACAATGAATAATATAAGAACAACATCATAGTATTTAATGTATACATATATAAAGAGCACTCTGATGCCAATTATTGGAATCGGCAGCGTCGCGCTGTGGAGGCGTTGTGGTTTTAAAAAAAAATCTTTAAGAGCTTTGTCGATTGAAAACAAAAACAATTACGATTCCACACGATTCCACGGTTTCTAGAAAAAAAACTTTTAAACCTTTTAATGAAAAACACTTTTTCTCGTCAGATCCATTATATATCTATACATTAAATCAAATACATACTAAAATAAGAGTTATACCTCTTGTAGTCTTATCAAAAGTTTTTGCAAACAACAAACTTGTAATCCCGTGAACAACAGGCTGTGAGATCCACACCAAGATCTTCCAAGACAATCCTCAAATACACTAGGACGTGTGTGGATATGTAGATAAATCAAAGACACTTTTATGTCTCTAGATATACTCAACACATGAGATCTAGAGATTTTGGAGAAGGACTATTGTGAGACAAAACTCTGAGAGAAAATTAGGAAAACTCACAGAGTTTTTTGGTTAACCTTTAATCACACAGTTGCATACACTGGTGCTAATAGAATAATATCTATATATTTTCTAGGTCAAAGCCCCTTCTATTTTGGATGTAAATAATAAATTATTTATTTAATGTGTCATTACAGTGAGATCCATTGCAATTGGTGTGCCACGTTTTATAGTAGTGTCACGTGGCACCATAGTAACTCAAGTCAATTTCTGATTCAAAAATCAGAGATTGACATATGGTAGTCTAATATGCCATATGACAATTATTTTATAATTTATTATTTGTATTAATCAAATAGATATCAGTTAATTCAAAATTAATTTATCTGATCTTCGAATCATTATCTGATGTGTTAATTAACAGATTAAATAAACCAAATCAAATCATTATCTCATAATGATTGAATGTTATTTAATTTCATAAATCAAATATCACGTCTTACTAATCGATCAACATTAAATTAATCGATACTATTATTTATTTGTAATTTCCAAAAATTACAATAAATAATATTATTAATTAATTCTTAATTAACTAAGATCGCATAATTATCTCGTAGTTATATACTTGCCCTAAAAATTTAATTCCTTTGCAAGCTAGTTCTTTTCTCATATCTTGACATATTCACACCATATATTGTGTAATACAGAGGTGACTCGGGGACTATGGACCCATAATTCTAAACTTCAATAAACTAAATTATTAATTAAACTCTTTGATTAAATAAACTTATTTGTTAATTCTATTATTACTCCACTATAAATATGAAATTGTACTCTTAGAAATTACAAAATATATTTACAGAGTATTCTCGTGTAGTCCATTGATATATTCACGTCATGTAGTTTTGTCTTCCAATTATTAGTTCGTAAATTAGAACTGATCAAAATTATCATTTTACAATTCTAATTATCTCTAGATCCTTAAGTGCCAATAATTCACTAGTGAAAGGTAAAGTTATAATCGTATTATAAATTTGAGCTCAATAACCATTCAGTTCCAAAATTAACACTTAAGAGAACCAATATACGATCCATTAAAAAAACTTGGATTCTAAATCTTATAAGATCATGTTCCCAGCCATTCATATAATCGTATTATAAATTTGATATGCTTATAGCATCATCTAACATGGTTGAAATCAGAGAGTTTAAGGCACAACTCTGTAGGGAATTTGAGATGAAAGACTTAGGAGATGCTAGAAGGATACTTGGGATGGATATATGCAGAGATAAAGTGAAAAACAAACTGTTTATTCACCAGGAGGAATATATCCATAAAGTCTTAAAGAGGCTTGGGATGAAAGACTCAAAATCTATCAAAATCCCATTAGCCATTCATTTTAAGCTATCATTTAAGCAATTTATTAGAGATGAGGGAAGAACAAAACCTGATGGAGAGAATTCCCTATGCTAGTATAGTTGGCAACCTAATGTACACTATGATAAGCACAGGACCAGACCTAGCCTATGCAACAAGCTTTGTGAGCAAATTTGTGGCAAAGCCAGGAAAGGAGTATTGTCAAGCTGTGAAATGGACCATGAGATACATGAGAGGGACTTCTAGACATAGTTTTATGTTTAAGAAAGAAAACACAAAAGAAGATACCATCTTAGGCTATGTGGACTATGATTTTGTAGGAGACCTATATAAAATGAGGTATTTGATAGGGTATGTGTTTACAATTTTGGTTGCACAATGAGCTGGAAAGCTACACTTCAACCAGTGGTGGCCTTATCTACAACATAACTTGAGTATATTGTGGTAAAGAAGCATTGTGGTTAAAAGGAATTGCTAAAGAGCTAGGCATAAAACATAACAGGATAACTATGTTCTATGACAACCAAAGTGCAATTCACTTTATCAGGAACTAAATGCACCACGAGAGGATAAAGCACATTAACATAAGAATGCATTTGATCATGGAAGTGATCTCATCAGGAAAGGTAGCAGTGAAGAAGATTCGCATTGATGACAATCCTGCTAATATAATCATCAAGCATGTCACATGTGTCAAGTTTAAGCATTGCTTAAACTTGATAAATGTGAAGACTATTTCAAACTGAGGTCTAAATAACAGCTGGATAAATCTAGGCTTTTGGGTTCTGTAGATACCGTATTTTATCCAGATCAATAATTTAAAAATACACATTGTATTTTTTGGTCCATATACTAGTCTAAGACTATGTCTATGATTTGAAAAATAACTCAAGGACTAAAAAATGAGAAAAATAGTCCAAGGACTAAAAATTAAAAAAAGAGTAAAATGACTAAAAGTAAAAAGTGAAGTCCTAAATTTGCCTATAAATAGAGATGAGGTCTTCACTTGAAGGGAAGTCATTTTGGGAGAGAGAAAGAGAGGTCTTGGGAGAGAAGGAGATAATATCTTTTGAGAGAGAGAATGTGTGAGAAATATGAGAGATCTTCCAAGATAGAAAGAAAAAGGGTTCACAATTCTATTCATCAATTCATCTTCTCTCTTTTTTAAAGGTAGTTTAATTTCTTACACATTATCTAACAATATTATCTTATTCTTTTTGCTTCATCCTCTATCCTTCATACTCATGTAGTGCATAGTCTTTGTTTCCTTTCTCATACATAAGTATTTGTTCCTTCTTCTTCATCTTTTACTCTTAATATGGAGGTTTATTTTGTGCATTGATGATTTTCCTACAAATTTGATAATGTGATATCTTTGTTATCAACTCAATCAATTAGGATGATAATAAATCCTTTGAGGGGCATAGAATTAACTCAATGTGAATCAACTCTTTAATGGGTTGAAAATGTACATTTGATGTAAAAAATCCCCTATGATAATTTGTCATGCATAAAATAAAGACTTAAATATCTATATAAAGATTATGCAAATATTTAAGCTTTAAATATTTTTATGTTATCATAAGTCTTTTCATTTTTTTTTAAGATTTTGTTGTTATTTTAGAGACACTTGTTTGAACTAGCTATCATCCATGATCATTGATTTGCTATTTGATTATTAATGAGAGTATAAAGGAAATAATGATAATTAATGAGCTAAGAAGTCCAAAATAAAAAAAATGGATATATTTATATTCCAAACAAAATATTACATTTTGAAAATTTATTAATAATTTTTAGAGACACTTGTTTAAACTAGCTACCATCCATGATCATTCATTTACTATTTGATTTGCAATGAGGGAAGAAAGGAAATAATGGTAATTAGTGAACAAAGAGTCCAAAATAAAAAAGGTATATTTATATCCCAAACAAAAATTACATTTTAAAATTTTATCGATAATTTTAGGGACACTTATTCGAACTAGCTATCATATATGATCATCCCTTTGCTATTTGATTAGAAATGAGAGAAGAAAGGAGATAGTGGTAATTAGTGAACTAACTAGTCAAAAATGAAAAAAAGAGTATATCCGTATCCCAAAACAAAACAATTTTGAAATTTATTTTATATTTGAATAGCAATTATAAAAAAAGAAATGGTAATTAGTAGGTTATGTAGTAAAAAATGATATATTCATGTCAACAATGCATTTACATGTACCAATTATGATTCATTTATATATAATAATATAACTATTTCTTCTTTTTTCTTAAAAAAAGAAGAAGAAAGAGGGTTATATCACCCTCTGTCCATTTCCCTTTTTTTTCATTTATTGTTTTTTAATTTTAATATTTGTTTTATTTCTTTTTTTTTTGTTTTGTCTTCTTTATTATATTATTTTTTTTCAAATTTTTTTTATTAATGTGGGTGTTTGTTTAATTTATATTTTTATGTATTTTTTTACATGTTTCACATATTATTCATTTATCTTTATTATATACATTCTCTTCAAATTTATCATATATTTTCTTATCATCTTTAACATTTCATTCCTTATTCTTTTTTTCTTTTATAGTTATTATCCCTTCTTATTTCTTCTTTATTTATGTTCTATTGGCATATTGTTATGCTTATAATGTAAATCTTGTCTCATTCCCTTATCATTAGAACTACTGTTCAAATATGAATGAATTAAAATCATAATAATTAGATTTCAATTTTTTGTTAATTTCATTATTTGGTTTTCACTAAAAAAAATCCTATGACAGACTTTGAGTTTTTTATGGGATACCAACTTTCTCGAAATACTGAGGTGATGAGTTATTTTTGGATACCGAGAATAACTCCAATAATGCTTTAATTTTCAAAAAATTAAATACTAAAAAAATTACTTTTCAGTAGTCTTTGTACCACCCATTAAAGATCATTTATTTTGTTCATTTTTATGATAAAAAATGTACCAAACGAAAAATTCAAAAATGAATTTCTTCAACATTAGTTTTAAAATATACTTGGATATCATTTGATTGAATTTGGTAACCACTTTAACAATCAGTGTTTTAGGGTGTTAATACCTTCCTCACACACAAATGACTCCGGAACCAACTTTAAGTTTTCGTAGACCAAAATCTTTTGTTTTAAAATTGGGTGACCAATTACACCATAACATGATTGGGTGCGACTTCAATTTTCTTTTTCAAAATGGTTTTTCAATCGCCGTTCCGCGTCGCATGCATGTTGCGAGAGCTTGGCGACTCCGCTGAGGAGGTAATTGGTCTAACTATTTTTAGATCAATGGAGAGTCAAGCCAAAATTTTATCATATGATATCCTTTTGTGTGGTTCTTTGTTATTTTATTTGATTCATTGTTTTTCTTATTCTTGCTTGTAGTTGTATATAGTTCATTTTTTACGAAGTATATTTCTTTATATAATTTCTAACTTCACACACATACATTAGCCCTATGCCTGGGCTTTCACTTTAGGATTAGCGAGAATGAGTAGTGGAATGCCTTCGTGGAATTACGATTCTCGTGCAAGCTCATGAAAGTTCTCACTCAGATCGACCCTTTTGGGATACTGTATGGGGGCCTATGTTACTTTGTTTGGATCACAGTGTGGACAACCTGAGAGACTATTCAGATATTTGAGAGCCCAACCACACATGCATTTGGTTTTTAGAACTCATCTCATGACCAATGTTTGATAGAAATAGAAATTCTGCTTAAATATAGGTTCATGATTAACTTTGTCTTACACTACTTAAATATTTCTTTTCTTCCCCAATGCTTCACTTCTGAATTCATCTTTCTTTTTTGCATACATGCATCATGCTGCGTAATAGGGATTGTAAAGAAGTATTCAATTAATTCATATTTTAGAAACCATGACTTCTAGTCCGAGTATGATTGAATATCAAGTTACAATAGCCCAATAGTCAGAGGAAACATAGAAATGAAAATGAGATTGTCTAAAAAAGGAGGATGTTGTTCTTCTACCATCAATCACTAAGATAGAGTTCTCACACACTGACTTGGAGAGATTGAAGAAGATATGGGAGGATTTTTCACTTGAGCAGAAAAACTTATTTATTGGCAAATATGGTCACATCACTTATCTTCTGTATATTGCAGTAAACGCTCCCGTTCTTGAGGCTTTAATGCATTTTGAGACCCTCTGTACAGATGTTTCACCTTTGGAATAATTGATCTTACTCCTACAATTGAATAATATCAAGCCCTACTGAATGCCCCGCTGTAAAACACGGATAAAGTTTATAATTACGACAACAAAATCACATTGAAGAGAGCGTTATCCAAGCTCTTGGGTACTGTCCATGCATCAGAGATTGAGAAAAGGTTGAAAGTTAAAGGGGGAAATGAGTGTATGCCACTAGATTTCTCCTAGACCTCACCCAAAATGTCTTAAAGGAAGATAATGGTATGACTCTTTATGCTCTATGTATTTATGGCACTGTATTATTTTCAAAGATTCAAGGTTATGTGGATGATAAAGTGATAAAAATGTTCCTTCAAGTTGAACATGATGTTAACCTATTATCTCAATTCTTGTTGAGACTTTTCATTCCTTAAATCACATCCGAGTGTTTGGAAAAGGGAAGTTCATCGGCTCTTCATCTCTTTTGTGTATTAAGTTGCTTAGCCATCTAAGATGTCCACCAGATTTCAAATATCCTCAAGTTAAGTTTTCTAGTCCATTGAAGAAGACGTGAATCCCCATTATAGAAAAAGCCCACTGAATGCCATTGACATGGATGATCTACAGATGTGGTGACTTTCAATGGATCTCGCTCCCAAGACCATGATGTTGTACTAGTTATACTCGACTAATGGTGCTCCATCAATTTTACATGAGTTAGTTTGTCCCTACCACGCACGCATTGAAGGATATTGAGATTAGTTATGATTCTCAAGATATTTAAAAAAAGCTGCAGCAGTTGATTGAAACTTGGAAAATAACGAGAATGGTGCAAAATGAGAAGAACCACATGAACTGCATAAAGGAAGTTGAAGCGTGGTTTGTGAGTAGAGGCAGAGTAATTATTGCCTTACCAGTTGAGGATTTACAATCATAGAAGTTAACAAAAGCTCATTAGGAGATTGTTAAAAAAGAGGAGCGAGATGAGTTATATAAGGAGCGTCAAAAAAATTTAACTCTCTTGGAAGAAAACATACGCCTAACAGTCGAGGCAAATTTGTCTGACAAACACATGATTGAAGCTGAAAAATAACTCAGAGATTTGAGAAACAAGGTTGAGGATAGAGAATATCTGAAGCGAAAAAACTTAGAGTTGGGAACTGACACTTGCCAACTGAACAATAAAGTTAGAAAGATGGTAGAAGACAATGAAAATTTACGAGGGGTAATCTATGAACAAAAGGATCAAATTATGAAGTTAGAAAGAAAAAATAAGCTTGTACAAGAGGTTTTAGGAGATGTGAAAGGGACTATCCATAAAAAAAATGCGTATATCTCTGATTTAGAAGTATAATATGACTAATTATGACGAATCACTGATAATTTACAAGTTGATTTTGAGAATCAAAAAGTTAGGAAGACCAAGTCAACAAATGATTGTGAAGAACTATTGAAAGCCATCACGAGCCTCGAACACCAAGTTAGAGCTTATCAGAACGTGGCAGAGAAATTGGCAAGAAACAACGATGCTAATGTCAATGCATTGAGATATGATTACCAATTGCTGTAACAAGTGTATGGCTTGATTCGACAATGATCTAAACATGCTATGGAATGGCTGAAAGGCATGGGTGCTAGAGCAAATAATTTGGCAGAAGAAGTATCATTATTGAATAGAAGTGTTTTACCTATCCATCCTAATGGGGAAAACTTGTCTAAGTTTTTGGAAGAAATCAACCAGAATTTGGATCATTTTGTATAAATTCATATTGCGAAGTAATTGACTTCTACATACTTAAATGTAGTGGATAACTCAGCCAATTGAATGGAATTGAATACTTCAGGACTTTAACTTTGCGTAGTATCGTTTCTCATGCATAAATTTACTTTCATAATTTTATTGTTATTATTATTTCTTATCTTTCATTAGCAAAATCTATAATCTCATTGTTTTATTTTTATTTATTTCAAGAAAACTTTTCAAAGACAGCCCGTCAACTCTGACACCCATATTGAACATGAGCTCAAGTTAGGGTCATGGACGAGAAAGAAATAGAGTAATCGGGAGAGGAAATGAAAAAAGAAATTAGGGAGCTGAAAGAGAAAATGGCCAGAGTCTTGGAACTCCTCGTCGCCATTCAGGGAAAAGCCTGTCTTGAAAATTCACAAGAGGCTCAATCATAAAAACATCAACTTCCAAATGATACTCCACCTTACTCCCTTGGGTACACTCCAACCTATCAACGTCATCAGACTGACCAGTTTCAGCATGCTTCACTACCCGTAAATATCCAGCACTATCCATTTCTAAATGTCCAGGAAATGATGCAGACAAGGAAAATTGGGTACAACTTATCCATAATGGTACCTAGCCATAACCAAGATTTCACTCCAAAAGGTGAACTTGCTAATGAGCCAATCATTATACCGATGCTGATGACCCAAAGGGGCAGAGGCCTGTTACCAAACTAAGCAAAGACCCACTATCGAAAGATAAGCTAGACCTTTTAGAGGAGAGATTACACGCCATTGAAGGGTTAGATGTATATGGTACAATTGAGACCACCCAATTATGTTTGGTCCCAGATATAACTACCCCACACAAATTCAAATTACCTGAGTTCGAAAAATATGATGGCAGTGCATGCCTGAAAAGTCACCTTATTATGTACCACAGAAAGATGACTGTTTGTGCAAATGATGATAAGCTATTGATTCATTTCTTTCAAGATAGCTTGATAGGAGCTGCATCTCGCTAGTATATCCAATTGGATAATCAATATATTCGAAAGTGGAAAGATTTAACTGATACTTTCTTAAGACAATATAAATACAACATAGACATGACTCTTGATCGTCTAGATCTGCAAAGGATGGAGAAAAAGCCTACTGAAAGTTTTAAAGAATATGTACAAAGGTGGAGGGAATTAGCTGCTCAGGTACACCCCCTTGTCAGAAAAAGAGATGGATGCAATGTTCATTAACACCTTGAGATCTCCATTCTATGATAGGATGATTGGAAATTCTTCAAACAACTTCTATGACTTTATAATGATTGGTGAAATGATTGAATATGGGATAAAGAACGAAAGAATTTTTGAAGTCGTATCCGATACATCATCCGTAAAAAATGGGCCACCGTTGAAGCGAAAAAATGGGGGTGTACAAACGATCAATTTTGGGTACTCATCACAAACTGTGAACTTGAGGCTGAGATTTCCAAAGTATAGTGAAGGGCCAAAATCCGCGACATCATATGTGGCAAATTCCTTAAAAATTCTGTATAATTATCACTCTCAACAATCAAAATTTCAAAACAATCCAAGACCCAGTTTTAGACCACCAACGCACCATAAAATGTTGGCCAGACTGATCAGCCTATAAGAGGAAATATAAATAACAAACATTTTATCTAATATGATCCAATCCCCATGTCATATACGAAACTCCAGCCAGAATTGATACAGAATGATCAACTGGTGTCAATTCCTTATGAACCTCTTCAGCCACCATACCCAAGGTGATATGATCTGACTGCTCGCTGTGATTATTATGCTGGGGCAGTGGGACATTCGACTCAGAATTACATGACATTAAAAGGTAAAGTACATGCATTGATCAAGTCTGGATGGTGGAATTTCAAAAAGGCTAATGAGAACCTATATATCAATTCCAACCCTTTACTAAATCATCGGAATCCTACCATAAATGTAGTTGAGGAATACGTTTCATATGAAAAGAAGGATGTGGCAGATGTGAGCACGTCAATGTAAATACTTTTTCATCTTCTTTCTAAAGCGGGGTACATCTACCCAACACGCTTAGAGGACGAAGGCATTTCTAAGAAGCATATGCATGACTTTGATTGCTTGTTTCATAAGAATGTGACTAGGCATACAATTAAGGAATATGCTAATTTTAAAATCGAAGTGCAAAGGTTGTTGGATGCAAATATACTTACAATAAGTCATAAAGAAGGAAGGGAATACCAGGAAGAATACTCTTTAGTCCTCATGATAACTAAAGAGTCACCTGAAGTAAATGTTGAAGTGTCATCCTATATCCCAAAATCTCTCACAATAAATTATGAGAAAAAGTCAACTCACACCACTATGTCTTATGCTCCGACCCCCATCACCATCTAAATATCGGGTGCATTTACTTACAAAGATTCAAGAGCAGTACCATGGAGGTATGAATATGAGGTTATTGCAAGCAATAACGACAAAAATCAAGTGCAAAATCCATAGGACCTCGATCTCTCCATAACTAATATTTCAGGAATAGGTGGGATGATGAGGAGTAGTAGATGCCAAATGCCAGATGTTGTGAAAATGGATAAAAGTGATGAGTTTGAAAGGCAAAGGAAATGGAAAGACAAAGAAAGCGACAATGGTCATGAGCTCCAAAAAGAGATGTATAGAGGCCAAGTGATAAGCCTGAATATAATGAGAGGTACATAAAAAGAAATAACAGTGTCTGAAGAAGTATGTGAATTTTTTGAAGCTCATCAAGCAAAGCGAGTATAAGGTGATAGAACAATTTAATGGCTTACCTGCTCACATATATTTACTGTCACTTTTCTTAATTCTGAACCACATCGCCAAGCATTATTGAAGGTTTTGAATCAATCATATGTATGTTATGACATTACAGTGAAGAAGTTGAGTGGAATTGTGGGAAATATTATCGCACCAAATTTTATCACTTTCACAGATAATGAAATCCCTACCGATGGTACTGAATACACCAGAACTCTACATATATCCGTGAAATGTATGGATTATGTAATTGCAAAAGTGTTGATTGATAATGACTCATCTCTAAATGTAAAGCTAAGATCCACACTAGCAAAGCTCCCTGTGGACGCGACACATATGCGGCCGAGCATGATGATAGTAAGAGCATTCGATGGTATCCGAAGAGAAGTAATTGGAGACATAGAGATACATATCTGAATCGGGTCATGCCTATTCAATATTTTTTTCTAAGTGATGGACATAACTCTAGTATACAATTTTCTTTTGGATCGACTATGGATTCACTCTTCTAGGGCAGTACCATTTTCCTTACATCAAAAGTTGAAATTTATAATAGATCGTAAACTTATTTGTATATATGGGGAGGAAGATTTACCGGTATTCAAGCCGGCTACCATGCCATATGTTAAGGCGACAGAAGAAGAATTGGAGTGCTCATTTCGATCATTTTGATTACGAACACCACATCTATTGCTAATGGAAAACTCGCTCCAACGCCAAGCCTATCAAAACCATTTCAGATGGTGGCAAAGTTGATGATAAAAAGGGGATGCGAGCCAGGCAAATGACTCAGGAGTGAGCATCAAGCCATAAAAAAGTTGATCGATTGGAACAAGATTGAGCAAAGGTTTGGGCTTGGATATAGACCGACCAAGACTGGTAGAGGGAGAGTGGAAGTTCAAAAGAAAGAAAAAGTATTGCTAGACTCGAAAGTAGGGAATTCGATATGAAAATCGCAATCTTACCTCATACTTCTAAATCTTTTAAAAGTCAGGGAATTTCATTCGAAGAACCGGTTACAGTAGAGCAGTACAACTTTGAAGATGATACCTCCTAGCTTTCAATATCTGCAATGTTGGAAAAATTGTCAAATGGAAGTATAGAACACTTGGTTTCTCGATACGATTCAGACCATGAGCTTAATAATTGGGATGCCACCGAACTGTTAGTGCTTCTTGGGGATTTTCAAGAGTAATGTGCTCATACCAAATTTCTAATGATTCTGCCTAATGTCTTAGGAATTTCGTTGTTATAGGCCTATATTTTTTTCTATTTCATGTCATCTCTTTGAATGAAAGTCTAAAAAATCGTTTCATTTTCTTCTGTTAATGATAAATACAATTTCGATCCCCTTTTTAATTCTTCTTCCTCTTTTTATCTACTTTTTTATTTATTTATGAAATATTGTTCATACTCATGCATTATTTATTTTCTTTTCTCGCCTTCGTTTTATCTAATAATATGATTCAAGTTTGAGAATGGTGATTTTGAAAACAAGAGCATAAGCAATAACTTCGAGAATCCCGTTCTTAGCGGTAGTGTCAGATGAAAGTGACGAAGATAATTTCAGACCATCTACAGAAATGTTAAGAATGGTGGAAGAGGGTGATAAAATAACTCAATCTTATCAAGAGTTAATGGAGATGATAAATTTGGTATTGGACGGAGAGACAAAAGAAGTCCAAATCAGCACTTCTATGACAAGTGAAAGCCGCCGACAATTAATTGACTTACTCAAGGAGTATATGGATGTCTTTGCATGGTCTTAACAAGATATGCCAGGTATAAACACTCATATCGTGGTCCACCATTTACCGCTTATGCCTGAAATAAACCAGTGCGACAAAAGTTACGGAATATGAAACTAGACATGCTGGTACAGGTCAAAAGAAGAAGTTAAAAAGCAAGTAGATGCAGATTTTCTGGAAGTAGCAAAATACCATGAATGAGTTGCTAACATAGTCCCAGTGCTGGAAAAATGGGAAAGTAAGGATGTGCGTCGATTATAGAGACTTAAATCGGCTCAAGGATAATTTTTCATTACACCATATCAGTGTCTTAGTAGATAACACTGCAAGACATTCAACCTTCTCTTTCAGATGATTTTTTAGGGTGTAACCAAATCAAAATGGCTCTCGAAGACTGTGAAAAGACTACTTTTATAACTTTATGGGGTACATTTTGTTATAAGGTTATGACATTTAGTCTAAAGGATGCAGGGGAGACTTATCAATGGGCAATGGTAACACTGTTCATGATATGATGTATAAAGAAATCGAAGTGTACGTTGATGATATGATCGCCAAATCTCGTAAAGGGGAAGATCAAACTCACTCTATGGAAACTATTTGAACGGTTGAGAAAATTCTAGTTAAAGCTTAACCCGACAAAGTGTACTTTCGTAGCATCTTCAGGAAAACTACTTGGCTTTGTCGTGAGCAAGGAAGGAATAAAAGTTGACCCTAACAAGGTCTGCGCCATCCTTGATATGCCACCACCTTAACTTCAAAAGAAAGTTAGAGGTTTCTTAGGGAGATTAAATTATATAGCCCGATTCATCTCACAGTTAACGACGACTTGTGAACCTATTCTTAAACTTCTCCACAAAAGTGATATAGAAGGACGGAATGATGATTGCCAAAATGTTTTTTAGAAGATCAAGAAATTACTTACAAAGTAAGCCTATAATTGTTCCTCCAACTCCAGGACGTCCACTTATTTTATATCTTACAGTAACAAAAAAGTCCATAGGTTGTGTACTCGGCCAGCACGACGCCTCTGGAAGGAAAGAACAAGAAATATACTATTTAAGTAAAATGTTCACAAACTATGAGGCTAATTATTCAATGTTGGAGAAAACGTGTTGTGCATTAGCCTGAGTTGTTTATTGGCTTAGACAGTACATGTTATGACACATCACTTGGTAAATTTGAAAGATGGACCCAATCAAGTATATATTTAAAAAGCCATCGCTTTCCACGCGAATTGCTGATTATCTGGCAGATCAAGATTATGAGTCTATGAAGTTTGATTTTCTTGATGAGAGCGTATAAGTCATATTAAAAAATGAAGGAGAATCTATGGATCCAGAATTGTGGACCATGTTATTTAATGACGCATCTAATGATGTAGGATATGGAATTGGAGCCATTCTCATATCTCATGAGGGAAAATTTTTCCCATTCACGGTAAAACTATGCTTTGACTATACAAACAATGTGGCAGAATATGAGGCATGTTCCATGGTAATCCAAGCAGCTTGTGATATGAAGATAAGGAAGCTTCGAGTGTACGGTGATTCATTATTAGTGATACGATAATTAAACGAGGAATGAGAAGCAAGAGACTCCAAACTGGTACCTTAAAATAAACATGTAACTAAGTTAAGCCAAACTTTTGAAGTGATCTCATTTGACCATATATCGAGGGAGAATAATCAAATCGCAGATGCATTGGCAACTCTAGTGTTCATGTTTGCCGTAGACTTTAAGGAAGAATTTCAACCCATAAAAATTGAGAAGCGAGATTTTCCTACTCAGTATATGAGCATTGAAGAAGAGCCAGACACAAGACCATTTTATTACGACATCGAGCAGTATATAAAGAACGAGGAATATCCATCCAAAGCTTTCAAGAATGATAAATGCACTATTAAAAGATTGTCCATGTGTTTCTTCTTGAATGGTGATATACTCTATAAAAGAAACCATGATACAATGCTTTTAAGATGTATTGATATAAGATAAACGAATCAAATCATAGAAGAAGTTCACAAAGAAATTTGTGGTGTTCATGCTAACGGACACATGATGGTCAAACAAATCTTGAGAATAGGATATTATTGGTTGACTCTAGAATTTGACTGCATCAAGTATACTAAGAAATGTCATAAATGTTAAATTTATGTGGATAAAATTCACGTACCTGCATCCCCTTTACATGTCATGGCCACTCCTTGGTCGTTCTCTATGTGGGGTATGGACGTCATTGGTCCCATCACACCAACATCCTCTAACGGCCATCATTTCATTTTGGTCTCTATAGATTATTTCACCAAATGGGTGGAGGCGAGTTCCTATTTGAGTGTAACCAGAAGTGCGGTTGTTAAGTACATTAAAAAAGGAAATAATTTGCCGATATGGTCTACCTGAAAGGATCATCACAGATAATGGGACAAATTTAAACAACAAGATAATGAAAAAATTATGTGAGCAGTTCAAAATAATGCATCATAATTCATCTTCTTATCGTCTAAAGATGAACGAAGCAGTGAAAGCAGCTAATAAGAACATAAAAAATATCATAGATAAGATGATATAGGTTTATAAGGATTGGCATGAGATGCTTCCTTTCGCTCTACATGGATACCGCACATCAATTGGGGCAACGCCGTTCTCTTTGGTATATGGCATGGAAGCGGTCCTTCCAATCGAGGTGAAAATTAACCCTCCCTCAGAGTCTTAATGGAGGTGAAATTAGAAGAAGCGGAATAGGTACAAACATGATATGAGCAATTGAATTTCATCGAGGAAAAAAGATTGACTGCATTATATAGAGGACAATTATATCAAAGCAAAATGATGCGCATATGACAAAAAGTTACATCCCCGATGTTTCCGAGAAGGAGATTTGGTATTGAAAATGATACTTCCATATCAAAAGGATCACCGTGGGAAGTGGACCCTAAATTATGGACTTTCGTTGTCAAGAAGGTCTTCTCTAGAGGAGCTCTAAAGCTAACAAACATGGATTAAGACAATTTACCGCATACAGTTAATTCTGATGCAGTCAAGAAGTACTTGTTTGATCGCTCTAAGTATAAGAAATGTGAAGTTGAAAAAAAGAGTTTTCAAAGAACTGTCTCAAATATTGGAGAAATTCTTATTCCATAATTTTTCCAAATCCTTGTTTGCAAACATCGTTCATCATCAATAAAGAGTCTCTTTATAGTTGACAAACATATATACTCCATCTTCCTTTAGTTTCATTATTCCTTATTCCTCTTAAATCCAGCACAAATACAAATATCATTAATTACTCTTAAAATAACTCAGAAGCATAAAATTGGTTAGGTGAAAGCTAATTGATTGAAAAAAAGAGAGAAAAAAGAGAAAAGGAAAGAAACTGAAAATGCAGTTTGGTGAAATCTTGAAAGTCACCGTAAGGAAAATCAGTAGGTGCACGACAAAACCTAAATGCGATGAGAGGTTCACACAATTAGAATTGCAGAACAAAAGTAAAATACGGAGAAATTATACATTTATCTTTTGCATCGACATGGAGCTGAATACTGAGACATAAACCAATGAATAAGGATGCGTCATTTTCATGAAAGAATGCATGTTGTGAGTCCATGATCCTAGGCCAAGCAATTATTTTGAAGGGTAGTGGATATGGCTACATTTGTCAACTTTAACAAAAATTATCAAATAATTTTCTTACAAATATTCACAATCATTTATAGCACGTATGCATACAAAATCACTACTTTACATTTGTATTCATGAATTACAATGCGTAGACATGCACCACATTACTTCGTTTTGATACAATTCAAGTGCATGAATCATTTTAGGATATTCTTTTGAAATCCACACATGACTTTCCAACATTTAGAGCCTGCATTAGTCCAGCTCTGGCTACCATAATCTTGTATAAATTAGATCAAACATCATTTCATATCTCGATTAAATCGAATCCGAATTGAGTCGAGATCGAAGTTTGTGTCTATCCAGGTCCGTTTTCATTTAACTATCTCTCGTTAAATTGAACCTCGAATTAAGTCGAGGTCGAAGCATGTGTCTATCTAGGTCCACTTTCTTTCAAATATCTAAGTTAAATCGATTCCTAATTGAGCCGAGATCAAAGCATGTGTCTATCCAAGTGCATTTTCCTTTAATATCTTCAGTTAAATCGAATCTGAATTGAGTCGTGGTCGAAGCATGTGCTCATCCAGGTTCATTTCATAATTCTCTCATTTCATGTAGCCCAAATCAGTCGAGGTTTCTATTCCACTTATCCATATAGTCATTTCTCATACCGATCAAAATATTTATCTACACCTTTGTACACCGTCTAAGTTAGAAGTGTGAATAAATGGGGGAAGCTATAGATACTGTATTTTATCCAGTCCAATACTTAAAAAATACACATTATATTTGTTGGTCCATATACTAGTCTAAGACCATGTGTATGATTTGAAAAATAACCCAATGAATAAAAAAGTGAAAAATAGTCCAACTAAAAATAATAAAAAAGGAGCAAAATGACTAAAAGTAAAAAGTGAAGTCCTAAATTTGCCTATAAATAGAGATGAGGTCTTCACTTGAAGGGAGGTCATTTTGGGAGAGAGAAAGAGAGGTCTTAAGAGAGAAGGATATGATATATTTTTAGAGAGAATGTGTGTGTGAGAAATAGGAGAGATTTCAAGATAGAAAGAAAGAGAGTTTATAATTCTATTCACCAATTCCTCTTCTCTCTTTTTAAAGATAGTTTAAATTTCTTGCACATTAGCACAACATTATCTTATTCTTTACTCTTCATCCTCTCTCCTTCACACTTATGTAGTGCATAGTCTTTGTTTCCTTTTCCATACATAAGTATTTTTTCTTTCTTCTTCATCTTTTACTCTTAATCTTGAGGTTTATTTTGTGCATTGATGATTTTTCTACAAATTTGATAATGAGATATTTTTGTCATCAACTTAATCAATGAGGATGATGATAAAGCTTTTGAGGGGTGTAAAACTAACTCAATGTGAATCAACCATTTAATGGGTTGGAAGTGTACATTTGATGAAAAAATCTCCTATGATAATTTCTCATTCATAAAAATGAATAAAATAGAGAGTTAAACATCTATATAAAGATTATGCAAATATTAAGCTTTAAATTTTTTTTATGTTCTCATAAGTTTTTTCAATTTTTTTTTTTTAGATTTTGTTGCTATTTTAGGGTCATTTGTTTGAACTTGTTACCATCCATAATCATTCCTTTGCTATGTGATTAGCAATGAGGGAAGAAATGAAATAATGATAATTAGTGAACTAAGTTGTCCAAAATAAAAAAGGGGTATGTTTATATCCCAAACAAAATATTACATTTTGAAATTTTATTGAGCATTTTTAGAGACACTTGTTTGAACTAGCTACCATTCATGATCATTCATTCATTATTTGATTAGAAATGAGGGAAGAAAGGAAATAATGGTAATTATGATCTAAGAAGTCTAAAATAAAAAATGGGTATATTTATATCTCAAACAAAATATTACATTTTGAAATTTTATTGATCATTTTTAAGGACAATTGTTTGAACTATCTATCATCCATGATCATTCCTTTGCTATATATTAGTAATGAGAAGAGAAATGAAATAATAGTAATTAGTGAACTAAGTAGTCCAAAATGAAAAAATAGTATGTTCATATCCCAATCTAATTTGAAATTTATTTGATATTTGAATAGCAATTATAAAAAATGAAACGATAATAAATAGGTTATGTGTAAAAATGATATATTCATGTCAACTATGCATTTACATGTACCAACTATGAGATTAAATATTTTTATATATTAATTTATTTAAATATAAAATATAAAATATTCATTTATATATAATAATAATATAACTATTATTTAAAAAGAATAGTGACATCACCCTCTGTCAAAACAGAGGGTGAATCACTTTCTTTCGTTTAGCAGAAGGTGATTTCCTATGTTCTTATTAAACAGAGGGTAAGGTAGAGCGTATCTTTTCCCTCTTTTTTTTTTCATTTGTTTCTTTTAGTTGTTTTATTTTTTATTTTTTGCCTTTTTTATTCTATTGTTATTTTAATATTTTTATTAATGTGGGTGTTTGTTTCAATTTATACTTTTATGTTTTTTTTACATGTTTTACATATTATTCATTTCTCTTTATTATACACATTCTCTTTAAATTTATCGTCATTTTCTTATCATCTTTAACATTTCTTCAAATTATTCTTTTTTTTCCTTTATAGTTGTTATTCCTTCTTTATTTATGTTAAGTTGCCATATTGTTATGCTTATAATGTAAATCTTGTCTCATTCCTTTATTATTAGAATTAATGTTCAAATATGTATGGATTAAAATCATAACAATTAGATTTCAATTTTTTTAATTTCATTATTTGGTTTTCACGAAAAAAATCTTATGACAGACTTTGAGTTTTTTTGGGATACCAAATTTCTCGAACTACTGAGGTGAGTGTTTATTTTTGGGATACCGAGAATAACTACAATAATTCTTTAATTTTCAAAAAAATAAAAAATACTTTTAAATATTCTTAGTACCACCCATTAAAGATAATTTATTTTGTTCATTTTTATGATACAAAATGTATTAAACATGGAATTCAAAAATGAATTTCTTCAATATTATTTTTTAAAATATAACTTGGATAACATTTGATTGAATTTAGTAGCCATTTTGACAATGAGTGTTGTGAGATTCTAATACATTTCTCACACACAAATGACTCCCTAACTAACTTTGAGTTTTCGTAGACCAAATTTTTTGTTTTAAAATTGGGTGACCAATCACACCCTTAAATGATTAGTTGCGACTAAGAATTTCTTTTCTTCAAATGATTTTTCAATCGCCACTCCGCGTAGCATGCATGTTGCTACAGGTTCCAACCTAAAACTTGATTCAAGGAGGAGATTTATTATTGCTAATGACTCAACTTAAGGTTGTTAGTCACTCTAAGTAGGATACTTTGGCAGTTGTTGTAACTTCCAAGCTACGAGTGAAGTGCTAGATAGCTACCTAATCTAAACTAGTCATGACAGCAAACAATTCAAATATTACAAAAGTATATATTCTCACTTAAGAATTCGGTAGGCATTATAAAAAATACAGAAACAATCTAAAAGCTAACCATCAAGAAGAGCAAAGGAAAAAGAAATTAGAAACTTCTCAGTAAGCTATCTCGAAGGGTGTGAGGGAGTGACTCTAGTTTGTCTTCTCGGACTTGCATGCCTTGTAATTTTCTATATTGTTGGACTTCATTCTAGTGGATTTACTCCTCCAACAACTGGATGTAGGTTCTCCTTGGAGAACTGAACCAGTATAACTCTTGTGTGTCTCATTGTTCGCTTCTCTATTCCGCGATTTAACCTACACATTTAACCCTAAATTCAGTCAATTTCATAACAACTTCTTATTCTGTTTGCTTAAGTTATCACTCCTTTCAGGTTTGATTATGATGTATATGATCGTATATGGGCATATTATACTAGCTCTGATTGGACAGTATTAAATACTTCACATAAAGTTGATCCCTATGATGTTTTTCAAGCGCCATCCGTCTTCCTGAGTATGGCTGCAACGCCTTCAGATGGTAGCGGTAAGATGGATCTCTCCTATCAACCAACCAATACAAGTACTCAGTACTATGACATGTACATTGTTGAAGTCGTAATGCACCAGTTTAACAATTTAAGGGAATTCAACATCGTCATAAATGGGAAGCCGTATGAATTATTGTTCCTAAATACTTATCAGCAACCACTATGGTCACCATCACCTCAGACTAAAAGGGACTATGAAATATTACTTTTCAGTACTGAAAATTCAACTCTTCCTCTGATCATCAATGCTATACAGTTCTATACATCCATCACTTTCTCGGCGACAAACATACAGAAGCGGTGGTATGCTATTTTTTCTCTTCGTGTCTACCTACATTCTCACGTTTATATCATATACATTGATCGTATTGTAAAACAAACTTGCAAATTTATCATGAAATTAATATAGATTTGATTATTTCCAAGTCGTTGCCCAAGAGTTTGATAAGACAGATTGTAAATAAATTACTTTGTAATATACAAAAGAAGGTTCTTCCATTATTAACAAAACTCTAGTTTAACACTTGATTAAACCTTGTATGCAAATTGAAAATTAGTGGATGCAATCAAGAACATAAAATCAACATATGGAGTTAAGATGAGCTAGGAAAGTGATCCATGTTTCCCAAAAGCGTACCTTTGGGATGGTCTAAGTTTCTATATGATGCAGGGTGGGAGGAAATCCTAAGCTAGATGTATGTTGAGTGAGCTCGTGCTCATCCATTGTTATCCCAATAGTTGTAGTCATTGCTGGAATTTTCATCATTGTTGTCACTATTAGCATATATACACATGACTAACTGCTCAACCACGTTCATATTGTACTGCATCTTATACATCATTTTATATCTTGTACTACATGCTATTATAAATCTATAAATCGACTCTCATATGTACAAATCTTCATATACTGAATATATTAATTTATTCATTATGGTATCAAGCTATGGTTTTTCTAATTTTTTTACTTCGTTTGGACCTATTGGTCAGAATTTTTTGTCTACTTTGAGTTTTCTGATTACTTCCGATCATTTGTCACTGTTCCCGTTTGTCACCTCCATCCGTCATTCATCAATAATCACCAAGGATATAGGTGTTATGATCCCAAACGTCAAATCATCTTCGTGTATCTCGACATGCCATATTTTGGGAACATAAGACGTTTTCCTCAATGTCAAAGTTTAAATTCTCATCCACATCTGTGACCCCATACTTTACCAACTCTTTTGTAGAATTATTTCCTGAGGAAGACCATGTCGCACCACCTTCTGATCTCTCAACAATCATTCATGCACCTTATGACCTCTCTACAGACAATCATACATCATCTTCAGGCTTATCTCAAGTCTCGATGCCATCTGAGGATCCTGTTGTGTGTCCTCCTGAGTCACTTTCTTCCATTCCACCTCTACGTCGTTCAACTCAGGTAAGAGAACATTTTACTCATTATCATGATTTTCATTGCTTTTCTACAGTTCTCTCTCTCTCTATGAGCCTCAATCATATTAGGAGGTCAAATCTAACCCTGTTTGGCAGCAAGCAATGGAAGAAGAATTACATGCTCTTAAAAACACTAACACTTGGGACTTGGTAGATCTACCTCTTGGGTAATCAGTTGTAGGCTGTAAATGAGTTTATAAGATAAAAAATCATTCTGATAGTTCAGTTGATAAAAATAAAGTTCTGTTAGTAGCAAAAAGGTATACACAAGAGCATGGTATTGATTATGAAGGAACATTTACTCTTGTTTCTCGTCTTACATCAATACAGAGTTTACTTACTGTTGTTACTATTCATAAATGGAAATTATATCTAATAGACGTCAAGAGTGCATTTCTCAATGGCGAACTAGTAGAAGAAGCATCCTCCGGTTATCATCATTCACCAAACAAAGTTTGTAAACTTCATCGAGCCTTGTATAGTCTTAAACAAGTTCTTCGAGCTTGGTTTGCCAAATTCAGTACTGCAGTTATGCAGTTTGGTTTCACATCCAGTTCTCATGACTCATCACTACTCGTTTAAAAATCTAATAACGACATTATTCTCCTGTTGCTTTATGTTGATGATTTGATAATTACTGGAGATGATGTGTCTGGCATTCTTGATCTGAAGTCTTTTCTTAGTCGTCACTTTGAAATGAAGAATCTGGGCCTTCTCAATTACTTTCTTAGAGTTGAGGTCTCATCTGATTCTGATGGATATTATCTCTCTTAGGCTAAATATGCTTCTGACATTCTCGTTCATGCTGGAATAAGAGATATGAAAACTGCTCCCACTCCTCTGGAACAAAACATTAGGCTCAATCCTCTTAATGGATCACCACTCCATGATATAACACTCTATCAAAAAATTAGTGGGAAGTCTTGTCTATTTAACTGTTATCAGGACTGATATTGCCCATACAATTCATATAGTTAGTCAGTTTCTCTCCGCTCTGCGCTCTACGCATTATTTAGAAGTTCTACGTATACTATGTTATATGAAAGAAACCCTATTTCATGGTCTACACTTCTCAACTAAAAGTTCTCTTGAACTTCACGCATATGTCGACGCTGATTGGGCAGGTGATCCCACTAATAGAAGGTCCACTACTGGATTTTGTTTCATTTTAGGGGATTCTCTAATATCTTGGTGATGTAAGAAGTAGCCTGTTACAGCAAGATCAAGTATTGAGGTTGAATATTAAGCTATGGCAAGTGTCTCTTAAGAACTCCTCTAGATTCATTGGTTACTTGAAGATATGAGTGTTGTTCACTCTACTACTACAATTCTTCATTGTGATAATAGAAGCGCGCTTCAAATTACTCATAATGATGTCTTTCATAAATGCACTAACACATAGAGATTGATTGTCACATCATCTGTCAACATGTATCTCGAGTCACTATTCAACTTCATTCAGTTATCTCCAATGATCAGACTGTAGACATATTTACCAAGACTCATCCTCCTGGATACTTTGGAGATTTAGTATGCAAACTCAAGTTTGCTTCTGTCTTACCACCTTGAGTTTGAAAGGGGGTGTTAACGTATATATATATGTGTATCTAGACTGACTGCTCGACCACATTCATATAATACTACTTCTTGTATTGCATTTTATATCATGTGTTACATGCTATTATATCTTATACTACATACTAGTATATTTTCATATACTAAATATATTGATTTATTCATCAGTCATAATATTTATTTGTAAAAGACGTAAACCATCAACCAAAAGATCGTAGGATAACATTACTCAAACTGAATCGTATATGAAGATTCATTCTATAGGAGTAGCCAACACTAAAACGCCAGATTCGTTTGAAGCAAAAAAAGATGACAATTTTCATGTTCTGAGGTTGTGAGGATGACCAATAATTTTCATAGAACTATGTGTAGAGGAGGATTTAGAATGGTCTATCATGGCTTGATAGATGGCATTGAAGTGGCTATGAATATACTCTCCACAATTTGTCTAGATGAGCAAGAATTTGAGTGAGGTTATCAACAATTTCAAGCAGAGGTAAGTAAAACTTTTTACTCAATGTGGTCTATTTTAGGTAAAGTTTATAATGAGAGTTCATCATAGAAAATTGAAAAATTTTGTTGGGTATTTCAACGAAGGTACTAATATTGGTGTAATTTATGAGTATATAGCCAAAGGAAACCTAGTAGAGCACATTTCAGGTTTATTTTCCTTTTAGTAGAACAAAACAGGAACTGTTTATTGTCCTTTTCTCATTTTTGTATACACAGAAATAGGGGTGGTGACTGGGCTGGCTCGCCGGAAATTTAGGCGGCTAGGGATGAACCGTTGAACAGGCCCGGGATGAACCACTGAATCGATCCGTGATGGTCCGGGTCGGGCCGGTCCTAGTTAAATAACCGGCCCGGCCTGTTTTCCCTCCCTTTAATGTGATTTAATTCTAAAAAATGTAGATGAGGAGAGTTAAACCTTAGTTGGGAATAGATGAAGTGTAAGGATTACGACTAAGCTACATGGAAGTCATGTTACTTTCTTATAACTATTTTATTTTATTACTTTAAAATCTCAATAGAAAAAATTGTAATAATAAGTAAAATAAATATTTTATTTATTACATTCATAAACTAGTGATATTCATGTTCACGTAAAATCTAAAAATATAATAAATAGTAATAACTAATTTATAATTCATGTTCATTAACAGAACAAAAAATATTAGAAATATTAAACCAATATTTTTTAAAGTTTTCATGAATCCAACATTTTCTTGAATAAAATATTCATTTAAATGAAAAATATTATTTTTTATTTAATTAAATACGTTTATCTCAAAAGTATATTATTTAAAATTTTGATAAAATATGTTAAAAGATAATAAAAATATATTTTAAACAATATATTTAACAAATGTTGTCTTGGTCTATTGGTAAAAAGCTTGATTTATAAGAGAGAGGTCAATGGTTCATACTTCACTACATGCATAATTGTTCAATTTTTTAGATTAAAAAAATGGATTCACGAGACGGGCCGAATTATAACGGGCCGGTTTAGCTGGTAGGGGATCGAACCGGCCCGGTTGCCACCTCTGCACAGAAAGTAATCTGAGGATCCTAACTTGGGAACACAGACTTTGAAAAGTGGTGGACGCAGCACAAGGTTCCCATTTTAGGCTTTAGTAAAACATTTTATAATCTCTACCAAGCTATTTCATTTAGTAATAAAAGGAAAAACAATATGTTGAAGTATGAAAATGCAGGATTGGAGTATTTTCATGATAACTGTCAACACCAATCATTCACAGAGATGCAAAAATAACAAACATACTACTAACTCAAAAAATCAAAGCAAAACTTGCTGATTTTGGTTTGTCCAAGATCATCCTAATTGAAGGTGGCACCATCTCCACAGTTGTCAATGACACACCTGGCTACCTTGATCCTAAGTAAGTTTACCCATTTTCAATCACTAAATAATGAAAATTCCTCAGAGTTTTCACATCTCTAATGTTTTCATTCTCTTTCAAAACCTAAATTCTTTTTCTAATGTGTAGCTATTATAGGACAAACAAGGTGACAGAGAAAAGTGATAGTATATAGCTTTGGAGTTGTTCTATTGGAGATAATTACGTGCCGACTGGTGGTAACAATATCCCAGGACCAGGACATGGTTCACATAGCTAAATGGGTTACTTCTTTGGTTGCAAATGAAGATATTAAAAGTATAATTGACCCAAGGTTAAAAGGAGACTATAACATGAACTCCAATTGATGAGCTATGGAAATTGGGTTGAACTGTATAAAAATGGAGCCAGAGAGAAGGACAACTATGAATCAGGTTGTAGCTAAGTCAAAAGGCTGTTTGGCATAAGAATTATCTGCAAAACAAGGCAGTCCTCTTCAGAGCAAGAAGAAATGGTATGGAAGAACGTGGATGAGGATGACGCCAATAAAAGGTGATGTGACAGTCAAAGGAGAATCAAATTTAAGTGACAGTCATTCCTCTCTCCGCGATTTGATTAAATTGTTATAAATTACATTAAGTATTCATTAAATCAAAGGAAACGTTGGTAAAGAACCATGGAGGAAAAGACCTATAAATACCTCCATATATATCAATCAAATTCATTTTGACCTCAATACAGATGCTCTCAATTATAATTTCTTCTATATTCTTTCATCTGTCATTTTTCTTACGTGTATTCTAATTTTGAATATTGTAAGGGAAAAATTACCTTACAGATTGGTGCTCTCGTTGAGAGATGGAAGACATTTAAGAAGATCCTACTCCCAAATATCGAGAATGTTGAGAACCAGATCCAGCATGGCTCGCGATAGCATAAGTAGAAAAAATCATGAACAAGGGAACTAGGATGTGCCGGCAATACTAGAAGCAATTCTAAGAAGAATTAGAGAGTTGGAAAACTGAAATGCATAAACTTTGAGTACAACTCCTCATGTGCTGCAAGAACAACTCGTCACCATGCAGTGAGAAGTCCAACAAACATGAAATGAGATGAGGCAATTACATTGGGAGGAAATGAATGAAACCCAGGATGCAACATCCATGAGGAATGCTGGACTGAATCGAGATCATGACTAATGACACAACGAAGAAGGCAATGGGCAATCAAAGAACGTGGAGAATGGAGTGTCAGGAATCCCAGGAGTCAAAGATGGATTAATGGAGCAAGATATAGAAAATATGTTTAACAGAAAAATGGCAGAAGCCAAAAGGCTGGGCACTACAACAGTAATGGATCTGGAGTCCCTCACCCAGACTCCCTTGAATCTAGAGATCCTGTCGACACCTATCCCTAAGAAGTTCATGCCACCAAAGTTCAAATTCTATGTAGGAAAGACGAATCCAGTGGAGCATCTCAGACAATTTCGACAGATTATGGTACTTTATCAACACGAAGACACATTCATATGCAGAATGTTCTCGAAGAGCCTCGCTGGCAATGCCCTAAAATGGTACCACTCTCTTCCCCCTTTTTCTATTACTAATTTTTTTATTATGTCATCTGTCTTTTTGAAACAGTTCATGACCTATCAAAATGTCACCGAAGATTCAGAATATCTTCTGAAAATCTCGATAAAGCAAGGAGAATCGTTACGTGACTACACACAAAGATTCAAAGAAGAAATTGGGAAAGTGGAGAATTGCGATGATTGTGTAGTTCGATTAGCATTCAGAAGATGACTAGATCCCCAATCCTCACCGTTTGAGGATTTATCCAAGGAGAAACCACTCAACATGAAGAAAATGTTTCTCAAAGCTTATACGTACGTAAACCTCAAAGAAGAGAGGAAAATCATGATGCGACTATCAGAATAATTAGCTGCAACATCTAACACAAATGCCAAGCGGAAAAATGAAGGGTTGTGAAGCAAAGACAAACGTGATGAAAACGGACAAGACAAAAGATCGAGGGGATCTGAATGGTTCACTCAAAGAGAAAGAACATACACTCCACTTACCATTCCACTCAATCAAATCTTATGGGCAATAAAAGATGGGCCATGACTGAAGAGGCCCCCACCAATGAAGAAAGAACCAACTGAAAAAGACAAGCATATGTTTTGCTCATTTTATAAAAGTTATGGGAACATGATGAAGGATTGTTACCAGTTAAAGGACTACATTGAAGAACTCATCAACAAAGGTCATATTCGTTAGTACGTTGCTAAGATAGATGACAGAAAAATAGAAAGGCAAATGGAGCCTAGAAAGGTTGTAAAACCATTGCTCATCGTTCACACAATAATAGTATTGACGGAGCTAGAAGGAGCAAGTTACAAAGAAAGAAAGTAATACTGTAAGAAGATATTAATAGCTAAGGAAGAGGGGAGAATATTTCCGAAGAAGCTCTAATTACCCTCAACAACAAGGAATATGTACAAGTCACTAAAAGCCACAATGATGCCCTGGTAATATCCATTCAAGTGGGAAATTGCCTATTAATAAGAGTTGGTGGAAAATAGCATTTCCTCAAATGTCCTATGTCATTCAACTGGAAGGAACATTTTCCCTTCGGTATTGGCAGAACCTTTAAACTACTTGACAGAGTTCACACTCATCGATATGCTGTCTCCATACAATGACATATTAGCCCGAGCACGGGTTCATAAAATGAAAGCAGTTCCATATACTTATCACCAAACCATGAAGTATCAGAGCTTAGACGAAACAAAGATAATCAAAGGGGACCAAACAGTAGCCCGATGCTGCACAGTCATTACACTCGATGACGCAAAAAATATGAGAAAATGACCAGTAAGTCAACAACAATAGCAATTAAAGACGTTGGACAAACTGCCCGAGGATGAGGCTCTGAGAATAGAAGTGGCAGAGGAGCTGATGGAAGTAAAGCTCAATCAGGGAACAAAAGTGACCAAGATAGAGGCCACTTTGTCACCATAAGAACAATAGGAACTCACCAGTTTCTTAAAAAAGAATGAAGATATGTTTGCAGAAACCACGACGGATATGCCAGGGATAGAAGAATAAGTCATATGCCACTGGTTAAATATAGACTCGCGGATCACACCTGTGAAGGAAAAGAGACGAGTCTTTGCTCCAGAAAGAAAGAAGGCAATCAAAGAAGAAGTTGAACAGCTGACCAAAGCGGGCTTCATAAGAGAAGTTATGTATCCGAAGTGGTTTTCCAATGTAGTATTGGTTAAGAAAAAGAATGGGAAATGGAGAGTCTGTGTGGATTTCACAGATGTCAATATGGCATGTCCATAGTATGATTATTCGCTTCTGCGAATCGACCAAATGATCGATGCAACAGCAGGGCACGAACTGTTAAGTTTTATGGATGTACTCTCAGGATACAATCAAGTAAAGATATACCCGCCAGATCAAGAGAAGACATCGTTTATAACCAATCAAGGAATTTACTGCTACAAAGTAATACCTTTCAGATTAAAAAATGCTAGAGCAACATATCAACGCTCGGTAAACCATATATTCTAGAATCAATTTAGATGCATAATGGAAATCTATGTGGACAATATGTTAGTCAAATCAATCAGTCGTCAATACCACATCAAGCATTTAGTAGAAGCTTTCTCAGAATTGAGGAAGTATAACATGAACTGAACCAAAAAATATGTACTTTCAGAGTCAAAGCAGGCAAATTTCTCAGACACATGGTATTATAGAGAGGAATCAAGGTCAATTTCAATCAGGTGAAAATAATTATAGAGATGAGGACTCTAGAACCCTGAAAGACTTTCAAATTCTCCCGGGAAAGTTGGCTACCGTTAGATGATTCTTGGCCAAGTCAACTGACAAATGCAAGAATTTTTCTCAAAAATAGGAAAGAATTCAACTCAAAGATGTGACGAAGACTGTGAAGCGTCTTTCCAAGAAGTCAAAGAGTACTTGGCCTCTCCACCTATCACGTCTAAACCATAACCATGTGATAAATTATAATTGTACCTAGCGGTTTTAGAAGTGGCCGTCAGTGCAACATTAGTCAGAGAAGAAGGGAATCCATAAAAGCTTATCTAATGTCATCAACAAAGCTTGGCGGATGCGGATACCAACTATAAAAAGATTGAGAAAATAGTCTCAGGCCTAATTGTGGCATCGCGTAAGTTAAAACCGTACTTTCAAACACATGCGATAATAGTACCAACAGAATTCATGATCCGGAGCATCCTACACTCACAAGATTTGACAGGTAGGCTGGCCAAGTGGACAGTGGAGCTTGGACAATACGAAATGAGTTATGTCCCGAGAACAACTATGAAGTCACACATACTAGTAGACTTCATTGTGGAATTCACAATGAGACAAAATGAAAATATCACCAAAATCAATCCACAGAAGGATGAATGGGAACTTTATGTAGATGGAGCTTCAAATCAACGAGGATCCAGGGCAGAAGCAATAATCTGAACCCCTCATGCAAAATTCATTGAACAATCCATGTCATTCGACTTCAACACCTAAAAAAACTAAGCGGAATACAAAGCGTTGATAGCTAGAGTTTGCCCCACAAAAGATTTTGGGGTTAGAAAAATAAACATTTATTGTGATTCACAATTAGTGGCTAACCAAATCGCAGAAACATATGCCGCTAAAGATGAAAATATGTCAAAATACCTCTAGTGTGTGAAGGAGTTATTGGAGCAATTAGAGGAGTACTATATAAAGCAAATCCTCAGAGGGGAAAATTCACATGCGCATGCCCTGACAACATTGGGGTCATCCGTCAACTATTGTGGAAAAAGGAATGTCCCAGTAGAATCCTTAGAATTCCCAAGCACTGAAAGTCAGATAACAGTTTATAATATGGAATCCGTGAAAACAAGTTGGATGGATCCGATTGTCCAGTACCTTCAAAACAGCAAGCTTCCTGAAGACAAATGGAAACATGAAAGCTTAGTCAACAACAACCAGCCAGATACATATTGATCAAGGACAAACTTTATTGGAAATCTTTTTCAGGGCCTTATTTAAGACGTCTCAACCCAATTTAGGCCAACTACGTCATGGCAGAAATCCATGAAGGGATATGTGGGAGTCATATATGAGGAAGAACCTTAGCGTATAAGATTCTGAATGAAGGTACTACTGGCCCAGAATCCAAGCAGATGCGAAGCAATATGCAAAAATATATGATAAGTGCCAAAATTTTACCCCCATCCCATGGATGGCTCCAGAGTCATTGCAAATTTTGATCAGTCTTTGGCCGATCATTCAATGGGGGCTTGATATAGTGGGACCACTACCGATGGCTCCAGCAAGGATACAAATGGATAGACTACTTCACCAAATGGATAGAAGCAGTCGCGCTGGCAAGGATACAAGCAGAAGAAGTTAGAAGTTTCTTATGGAAAGAAATTGTATGTCAGTATGAAATCCCAAAAGTAATTATTTTTTTTAGATAATGGAACACAATTTACCGAAAAAATGATTAAGGACTTTTATGATGGACTACAGATCAAGGCATTACATTCAACCCCATATTACCCGCAAGGAAATGGCCTGGCAGATAGATCAAACTGAACCATCGTTGAAGGGTTAAAGAAAAGGTTAGAAGTGGAAAAATGAAAATGGGTTGAAGAACTGCCTTCTGCTCTTTGGGCTTATCGAACAACTCCAAGGGAATCAACTAGGTAGACCCGTTTGCATCAGCGTTCAGAACATAAGCCAGATTCCAACGAAAATTGGATACCCAACTGCTACATCAAAAATTGGTCAAGAAGAAAAATCCCAACTCCTAGAGAAGTAGTTAGACTTGCTAAAGAGAAGCGAACCTCATGAGATTGGATAATTACATTCAACGTAGACAGGCCTATTTCTCAAAACGGACAAAAACGAGAGGTTTTCAATCTGGAGAGTTAGTCTTTAAAAGAATCATACAATCAGATGAAGGAAAAATGGGATCAAATTGAGAAGGATTATACATCATCCTAGCAGTGGGAGGTAAGGGATCATGTTGGCTAACTAATGATGAAGGTATGGATCTCCCTAAGACTTGGAACACATTATATCTGAGAAAGTACTATGTATGATCAATTTCATAATTATTTTAATGAGAACATCTTGACTCTATGATTTTTCCCTATTAAAGGGTTTTCCATATAAAATCTACGTCTTTAGTTTTTCTTTATATATGCTTGTGATAAATAAGTCCTAAGCTCATAAAAGGGGAAAGCATCAAAGTGTAGAAAAAAAAGTCTAAGTGTGCCAAGCGGCCGCTTAGACACAAAGGCAAAGAAAAAAAGACTAAGTTTTCCAAGAGGCCTCTTAGACACAAAAGAAAAGGAAAAAAGTCAAGTGTGTCAAGCGGCTGCTTAGACACAAAAGCAAAGGAAAAAAGTCTTAATTTATCAAGCGGTCACTTAGACACAAAAGCGTGGACAAAAATTCTAAGTGTGTCAAGCGGCCGCTTAGACACAAAAGCAAAAGAAAAAAGTCTTAATCTATCAAGCGGTCACTTAGACACAAAGCGTGGACAAAATTCTAAGTGTGCCAAGAGGCCGTATGGACACAAAAGCAAAGGAAAAAGTCCAAGTATGGCAAGAAACTGCTTAGAAATAAAAATGTGGAATATAATCTAAGTGTGCCAAGTGTCTGCTTAGACACAAAAGCATGGGAAAAAGTCTAAGTGTGCTAAGCGGTTGCTTACACACTAAAGCAAAGGAAAAAAGTCTAAGTGTGCGACACAAAAGCAAAAGAAAAAAGTCTAAGTGTGCCAAGCGGCCGCTTAAGACATAGAGCATGAAAAAAATCTAAGTGTGCCAAGCAGCTGCTTAAGATATAAAAATAAGAAAAAATTTAAGTGTGCCAAACGGTGTCCTAGGACACAAAGGCTTGAAAAAGTCTTAGGTGTTCCAAACAGCCATGTAAGGCACAAAATAATGAAAGCCTTAGTTGAAATTAGAATTTTGCCTAAGTGTTCGAGATAACTGCTAAGCAATGTTAAGTGAAATTTGCTTAAGTAAGAATTGAAACTCTGAAGTTAAAGGGAAAATGTTTCATTCATTAGAAAAAGGAGAAAAAATACAAAGAAAAAATAAATTTACAAGAAAAAAGAAAAATGCTAATCAAGTTAGATGTTATTAGCTGACATGTCATATGACCTACGTGTCACCTCGGTAACAACTTTCTTGGTAACAACATCGGCAGCGGGTTCAAGGGCAGCAACATCTTCATCCACAACATTCTGAACAGTCGGAGGAGGGACTTCTTTAGTCAATTCAAACAGAAGAGGCACCTGAGAAACACCATCAAGGTAACCGATGGTGTAAGCATCCTTCTCCAATAACTAAATTGAGCAGTGTACTGCTTATAAGCTTCTTCCTCATTCTTCTGCAAAGTCTCAACAGCAGACGCCTCAAATCGCTTAGTGAGTTCACAAGTGGCTTCTTGAATGCATCTGTCAGTTTCAGCTCGTAGCTTCTTAATAAAAAAACTTGTAGCTTCAGACTCACTCTTCAGGTCACCAATTTCTACATCTTTGGCGGCCAGTTGACGCTTAAGGTTAGACACTTCCTACTCGTGCCTAACCATCTCACCACCAAAGCTGTTAAGCTTGGGGGTAAGAGCATTATGGTGAAGAGAAGTCTGAAAAAAAAATATCAATAAGAAAGATTGAAGAAGGTAATGATTAATGCCTTTCTAGAAGGTTTCAGCTTACTTCTTAGCCAACTAATCAGAAGTAACTTAGCACTGAATGACTCATGATATGATGAGAAGACTCATAGTCCATCATCACAAGAGCCCAACCCAAAGTTAAGAGAAGAAAAACCAATCAGGATAAACCCCATCGGCACAACAGAATCAAACTGAAGGAGGGGAGAAATAATCGAGGTAGGAAGAGGAGAAGAAGATTGAAGAGAAGGGTGAATGGGAGAAATCCTAGAAGAGGAGACCACCGGCGATGGCTCAATGGCCAGCAGTGGGCGCATGTTGCGCGAAGAAGAACGATTCAGAGAAAGCTCAATTGACCTCATTTCAAAAGCCTTTTGAATGGAATGAGAAGTAGAAAAAGAAGAGCTAGAAGAAGAAGGAAAAGAAGGTTGCCTCTGAATGACAACACGCTCAGCCTGAGGCCTAGGAAGGGCAACATGGGGACCAAGGGTCTTGGGGGATGCTGAATAAGGAAAGGGATCTGGAGCTCAGGTTAAGAAACCACTTCCAATCTCGAATGCCAACACTATAGGCAACTCTGATCTTATATCTGTCGTCTGGAATCTCAAACGGACGGAAGTTTTTACGTTTGTCTGCAAGAAAGAAATCAAAGAACAATTAGATGAATATACGTGCAAGAATAAAAAAATAAAATAAAAAGAGAGGGGAAAAGTCACATAGCAAACAACCTCCATTCAGTAGGGATATGGGAGTGGTTGCCACCTCTCCAGTCACCGGAGACTTGGAACTCCTCAATGTTCGACCACTTGTCACCCTTGGGCAAGTCCAAAATTAGCGAACCATCGGTAATGCCACTACCTTGGGCAACATAGTGGTGATCATATTTCTCCTTATTGGAGTATTGAAGACAAAATTCATTTAATCCTAGCTCTAAGCCAAACAAACGGTTCATAGACCCAAAACCTAACAAAATCCTATAAGTATTTGGAGTGAATTGGGCTGGGGAAATGTCATGATAATGAAAAAATTGTTGAAAAATGGGAGACATGGGAAAACGAAAACGAAAACCTAAAGCTATGTACATGGTTCTGAAATTTAAAATTCTGGGGAAGGAAGATGGACTGACAAGGTCCCGTCAAAGTATAAGCAGTCAACCTCATATGGAAAAGCATGACTGTAACGAGAAATAAAGCGATTAAATTCCTCTATGTTTCTAATTCTAAGAATAGCGTGGGAGAAGGAAGACACCATTAAAGAAAGCATGAAGACAAAGGAAGAAGAAAGAGAAAACTTACAGGAAAGAAGGTACTCGCGGGAAGAGAATAAAGGTAAAAATCTTTAAATACTACCTCAGTGGACGTCAACGACGGATTTGAGAGGTAAAGGTAATAACTGTCCAAATGGAAATTATGCATGAAGATAAAAAGTGAATGAGTACAAAAACGTGGTGTGACGACATTAGTAGAAAATCACATAGAAGCTGAATGGGTGGAGATGTCTCTTTTTTCATCCAAGAAAACTAATAATGGTGTGCATAAAGGAGAAGCGGCGCCAGATAGAAAGTAATGATGGAAGTTATAACATCATTCATCATATATGAACGACAGAGTAAAATATCAATATTTTGCATCAATGGCTTACAACCGAGATACAAAACGGGGGTAAATGACTGGGTTGGTTAATCCTGTTAAATATTCATTAAATCAAAGGAAACAGTGGGGAATTGCTAGCATGGCAAAAGGAGAGCAAGAAGAAATTCTGTTAAATATTCATTAAATCAAAGGAAACAGTGGTAATGGCCATGGAGGAAATGACCTATAAATACTTTCATATGTATCAAACAAATTCAGTTCAAACTCAATACAAAAGCTCTCAATTACAAGTTCTTCTATATTCTTTCGTCTCTCATTTTTCTTACTTGTATTCTATATTTGAATTCCGGTTTTGAAAAAAATTCCCTTACACGCATAATTATCTCGTATATCTGAGAATAATTAATTGGTTGATAGTTACAATTCCAAACTATAGCAGCCACTAATCCTTGCTCATTGGACTTTTATAATCTATTTGAAAATAATACACTTTATAATGGTGGAGCTTAATGGTGTTCCATAAAGCTATTATGCCTAGTTATTGTATGTAATATATATTTGCAATTTAAATATTTTGTTGAATTTGTTGCGACAAATATCATACACCCCACTTGTGTTCGTAACTGGGATAAAAATTTAGCTGGTATATATGAACTTTTAGAAGACAGGTAATCTTGGTTAGTCAAACTAACAAGAAGTAAACTGAATTGAGTGGTGGAATGATAGTATTTTTTATTTGTCACAACTGTCATGTTTTAAGAGAACAATTCCAAACGATAACAAGTTGACTTTGATTACATCATTCTCTTTTCCTTATTTTATCGTCATAAAATTTATGTATATAAGCCTAGCTAGAAATGCTGTTTTTTCCTCTGTTTTTTCATCAATATTAGCAAATAAAGTTCCAAGCGAGGTGATTATGGAAGAACTGAAAGGTTTAATCTTTGCTTTTCTTATTAGTAGCCTTGTTCTTTTAGTTCTTGTCCAAGCTCAGGATCAAACAGGTAATTAATTAAGCTTATCTGAACCTGCAAATTAATGTTAATGAGTCTTTTCATCTGCAATGTTTTATAATATATATTTTGGCAAAGGCCTAAGGTGCATGTAAATGAAAATGATTCTCTCTGTATTTCAGGCTTCATTAGCTTGGATTGTGGGCTACCCCCCAATGAGAACTACATAGAAGGTTTTACAAAGATCAAGTACATTTCAGATGCCACCTACATAGACAGCGGTGAAAGCAAGAGCATAAGTTCTGACCTAAAAGAGACTTATCAGCAGCAACTATGGTACCTCAGAAGCTTTCCCCGGGGAATTAGGAATTGTTACAACATAAGCGTGGTGAAAGGAACCAAGTATCTGATTCGCGGGAGTTTCTTGTACGGTAATTATGATGGCCAGAATGCCCCACCCCAGTTCGATCTCTATTTCGGAGCTGATTACTGGTATACCCTGAATTTAACTCAGGAAGCCCCTGGTAATGTCAGAGAGATCATTCATGTCCCTTCAACAAGTGAAGTGGATATTTGTCTCATTAACACAGGCCGAGGAACTCCATTTATTTCGTCCCTTGAGCTTAGGCCTCTACGTGATGAAATGTACAAGACTGAATCAGGTTCATTGACATTGTTATATCGGTTGGACATTGGTTCTGAGTCTTCATACAGGTAAATGATCATGTTCAATCATACATGTTTGGTCATAAGATTGACATATCAACCTTGTATTCTATTTTGATAAACTGTTCTCGTTTTCTTTATCAATTTTTCAGGTTTACTTATGATGTTTATGATCGCCTCTGGACATCTTATACCAGCTCTGATTGGACAGCATTAAGTACTCCATCTGACGTCGATCCATCTGAACTTTATGATGCCCCATCCATCGTCCTCAGCACGGCTGCCACGCCTAATGATGGTGGTGGTACGATGGATATCTCCTATCAACCAATCAATACAAGTACTCAATACTATATGTACACGTACTTCGCTGAAGTTGTAAAGCTTCAAGCCAACCAGTTGAGAGAATTCAACATCATTGTAAATGGGAAGATTACGTACGGACCTCTTGTACCTGATTACTTATCTGCAAACACAATATATAGCGAGTTCCCTAAGACTGGAGGAAACTATAAGATATCACTAGTCAGTACTGTAAATTCAACCCTTCCTCCTATCATCAATGCTTTGGAGTTCTATACATCCATTACTTTCTCGGTACTACAAACATACAAAGGCGACAGTACGTTGTTTTTTATATTCATATCTACCAGTCTTTCTGTTCATTTATTTCAATTTTTTTTCATCGGTAAAAAAGGTCTATTATTGACAAAAAAGTAGAGCCTTAAGCACTACGAGAAGGAATAGTAGAAAGCAAGCTTTCCACCTAAGTCTTCTCTGTAATATATACTAAAGCAGGTTCTTCCATTATGAATTTAAATCTTGATTAAACCTTGTATGCAAATGGAAACTAGTGGATGCAATCAGAACTCCTCCAAAACCTGAGATGCCCTTCTCTAACTCACTTCAGATGGTATAAGGATGTCTTTCTTATGAAAGTCATGCAGAGAAGTGACGCAAACAATGAACATTGGAAGGCAAAATTCATTGATGGCCTCCCAAGTCTTTTTGTTGAAAGAGTAAGAAGAAAACTCCGCTACTGGGATTATATTGAATCCTTTACTAATACATTTTATTATCAAAATCCGATTCACAACCATACATGGTTTATCCGTATTTGTCCTGAAGTAGAGAGACTTTCCTGTAGCAGTCGTTGTCTGTCACTGTGTGTGTCGGACAGCTAAGAGCGTTACTGTAGACGTCTTTGTCTGTTACTGTAGATGTCTTTGTCAGGTGGAGGACAGCTCGTCAATTAGGTTTAGTGGAGCTTACCTTTTCCTTTCTGATCTTTGTCCTTATCGATCTGATCAGAAATAATGGCAGCTAAGGAATCCCAAAAGAAAAGAGTGTCATGTTGTCTCACTCTTTACAGGAACTTGGATAATAACATGCTCAATGGTTCAATTCCTCCTGGCCTTATTAAGAGATCCAAAGATGGTTCACTATTGTTAAGGTTTGTGTTTGGCTAAAGCCTATGAATGAATTGTTAACTTTTGTATCCTTTCCTCAATTTGTAACAGAAAAATATAACTGAATTTTCGTGAATTGTACTTGATGATGCAGCGTGCAAGGAAATCCGAAGCTAGATCTATGTTCAGTGAGCTCATGCACACCAGTGGATGGGACGAAGAAGAAGAAGAACATTGTTATTCCAATAGTTGCAGCTGTTGGTGGGTTATTCTTCATTGTGGTCATCATTGTCGTCACAATATTTATTTGTAGGGGAAGTAAACGCGAGACTAAAAAACAACCAAAGAACAACGAACTTGTATCGTGTTTGGAGCCTCAGTCTGTGGGGGGTGCCAGCAGCCAAGCGCCTGACTCGTTCGAAACAAAAAGACGACAATTTTCGTATTCTGAGGTATTGAATATGACCAATAATTTTAAGAGAACTCTTGGTAGAGGAGGTTTCGGAACGGTCTACCATGGTTTCGTAGATGATATTCAAGTGGCAGTGAAAGTACTCTCCACAACTGTTCAAGGGCAACAAGAATTTGAACGCGGTTATCAACAATTTCTAGCAGAGGCAAGTAAACCATTTTACTCAATATAGTCTTCGCTTCCACTAGCTAATTAATTAAGACATTACAATCTAATTTCAGGTAAAACTTCTATTGAGAGTTCACCATAAAAACTTGACAAATCTTGTTGGGTATTTTAACGAGGGTATTAATATTGGTCTAATTTATGAGTATATGGCCAAAGGAAACCTAGCAGAGCACCTTTCAGGTTTGTTTTCAACTACAAGACTTACATATACCCATTTTTGCTTTTAACATGAGAAAATTAACTTTTTATTTGTCCTTTTTTTTTTCTCTTTTATGTAAGCAGAAAGTAATCCAACGATCCTAACTTGGGAACACAGACTTCGAATAGCGATGGATGCAGCACAAGGTTTCCCTTAAGCTTTAGTATATAAAGTTTTATAATTTCTACCAAGCTATTTCATTTACTTATCTGTACTAAAAGGCAAGACAATGAGTTGAAGTATGAAAATGCAGGATTGGAGTATTTGCATGATAACTGTTGAAGAAGGAAAAGCTGCAGTCTCAGAAGAAAATCTTCATCATAGGTAAAAGAGGGAAGTAGAACAGAAACTTTCCCAAACACAGTGGGTGTCTAACCATTTCTGGTAAAAAATGATTTCAGGCTACAAGTAGGCATCCGTTGGAATCATAGGAGATCATAGGCAACCGTTAGAATCATTTGTATATATACATCATCCCTCATTGTAAACAAACATAATTTTATCTTCAATAACAGATCAGAACCAGAAAGGTTCATCATCTTTGAAGCTCATCACTTTCCAAAGATCAGAACCAACAGGTTCATCATTTCTACATGGTATCAGAGCAGTGATTCTGAGAACCAACACAAATGGCAGAACCATCAACCTCCGGCCAGCTTCACCACCATGACACCAACCCCAGACTAACATCCATCCTGCTCACTGACCACAAGTATATACCGTGGGCCAGGGCGGCTCGGGTGAGCCTGAAAGGAAGAGGCAGGTAATGACCTGGATGGCAGTAAGCCAAGACCGGACCGAAACTCAGAAGAATGGGACATCATGGACAGCCAGGTAATGACCTGGATAACAAACTCAATAGACCCAAAACTCAGTGAAATTTTTTGTTTTTGTGAAACAGGACAGGAACTCTGGGAAGAAATCCGGAGCAACTATTGTGAACAAAACAATTTTGCACAAGTCTTTGAACTTAAACGAGAGATCTCCCAAGCAAAACAGGGGGACAGATCAGTACCGGAGCTAACCGGGTTTTTAAAATCGAAGTTCAAAGAACTTGAAACCTTGAGACCGATGACCACTGACCTGAAGGAACTCCAAGAACGGGCTGAGCAAGATATGGTTTACCACTTCTTGACGGCTCTCGACTCAAGC